>JAUYWV010123737.1:0-11575 GCA_032274565.1 Nematoplana nigrocapitula
CTAATTAAAACAGTTTTTTCCTTCGTATTAGCTATCAAAACGTGACCGCACTATCTGCTCATGAACTGATCAACAGAACAAATAAATGTGTCTATGACCAAGGGCCTCAAAACAGAATCACGGGAAACATTAAGTTTTCTACAAAAAACACTGAATTTGCGTTGAAAACCCGTAGAGTTTATACCCAAATAAGGTAAGCGAAATCATAAAAAGATAAAGTCGGACCATATCTCCAAGTGCGTGAAGTGCCAAAACGACCCAGCCACTAAAACAGTGTGCTGGACTGACTGAACTCTCCATCAAGGAAGCTATCCGGATTAAGGAGGTGAAACCGAACATGAACACGGCGTTGGCGAATACTGATGCCTCGTAATTTTAAAAGTTTTCCCTTGAGCTTTTTTGTGGATGTTTGAGTATGTCATATAATTCTCTGTATGTCTTGTATGTGTTTAAATCGTCTTATTTGATAATTATGTACTTTGTCCCTCCACTTTTGAATAACTTGTCACGTTTTTTAAAAAACGTTATTTTAAAAACTGAAAACAGGCGCATCTGATTGGACAAAAGGGCAATCAATCAAATTACACGGAAACCCTTTATCTTTATATAACCGTGTCTACACTAGTACATTTATTCCAATCTCAAACTGTAATGTACCTCCTCAACATCCAACTCTTCCACATGACAGGCATAGGGGGGCACAACGCGATGGCTGCTGAGGTTCCGAGCACTCTGTTGTCTACCGCCAGTGGAGGCTGGTGTGTGCACCTGTCTACTGGCACCACCACCACCAGCCTCATCCGCGGTGCCCAAGCGTTTGCTCCTCGCGGTGGAGTTCTCCGTGCCCCAACTAACGGTCGAGGCTCGATCGGCACTCTGACTTCCGTTTTTCCCGCTCACCGTTGGCCGATAACGCGATTCCTCGGCGTTCAGTTTCCGGCGAACTCCGCTGTCACTTTCGGGAATGCTCAACCGAGGCACACTATATTTGACCAAAATAAAGAGAGCGAGAGTGAGAGGGCGGCTCAAGTTTCCAAGTGTAATTAAATAAAAATTAATAGGAGAGGGGGTTTTTGTCCTGATACACTGAGGTGCAAAAAGAAGTGGTGGGCGTGACTTTGTAATCAAGAGGGCTATTGATTTTTTGACGTCTGTGCTATAACTGACAGTCAGCTAGTTGCACCATACTGTTAAACAGTCGTGGTCGCATTCCCATACGCACTAAAGTGGACCAACTGGCTGACTGACCTCCACCAATTACAAGGCACAATTCCTTTTTTTACTGACAATATGTAGATTGAAGAAAAATTCTCCCCCGGCCTAAACCAGGATATATGCACACTTTATTGAATGTTGTTGTTTTGGCGACACAAAACTAGAAACGTCAGTCTACATAGCTCAGACAACACAACTCTATTTGAGACGTAAATGATGGTAATAATTGGCAGAGACTACTTGGGATGGAACGACCAGTAGTGAGAACTTTAGAGAAAACCGGAAAGACCAAATGCATTACAAAAACAACAAAGCTACTAATTTATTGGAATTTTCCACAGGTTATTACACATAAATTGATACTCAAATTTCTAAATGCCTGATTAATCCGACTTCTAATTCAAAATGGATTTCAAAGCGTGTAAGTGTCGGAACAAAAGCATTTCTTATGAGAAACAAATGTAATATAACATACTCATCTGGTCTGTATTTCATGCTCGGTCTAACAGCACAAACAATTTCTTCGCCCTAAACACAACAAAAGTGTATAGTTAAAGCAATCCGTATGTTCTCTCTTTTCTAGTTTCATGTACAATGTTTAGTTTTAGGAATATGGAAACTATAGAGCTGTAAGTGTTAGAGAAAACCGGAAATTATTTTGGAAAAATGGATTTCACTATTTAGTTTTATTATATGTCCACATGACATTAAGTGCTGTGGACTTGATTTCTGTTCAGTTGAAGATTGTTGATTCCTACCTGTAAAACGACCACTTTTCAACGTTTTTTCTATATAAACATTTGAACATGTGGATGGTTGACCTGTTGTCTGTTTTTGGAATAGGTTATATCCAAGTGGCCTTCCAGCATGAGAGTCAATCTCAACACATACAACACCTAACTCAAACATTGCTAGGCTGGGAATTCCCTGAAAGACTATATGCTCACCATTAAAATATAAACAAATAACACTTATAATATGTGCCACTTGCAAAAAATGCACAATGTTTATCCTGAATCTAAATATAAAGGACTATAAAAACCTAGATTATGATCTATTATACATAAATAACAACCACAATTATGACAATCCAAAAACATCCACTATTAAAAGTAGGATTTGCATTGTATTCATACATCAACAAATGTTACAATAATTCAAATAAACAAAAGTTGTGCTAATATAAAACTCACTGTGATGGGATTGTATCTTGTCCTTGAACACACACTTATATCTGTTCTCCCAGAATTCATTTCAAATTCTAATATTATATAAAATACATTAGTGTAAAACATAACTAACTAAATTATTTAATAAAATATATTAATAGAAAAAAATCATTAATTTAAATTGTACATCTATTTGATTAAATTATAACTTATATAAATATTTTAATTTACTATAAAATATAAATCATTAGTAATTATATTTGATATAAAGTCATAACAATACTGTTTTTATTTTAAAAATTCATTCCAACCAGAAAACATACAAATTATATATAATAATTATACATTAAATACAAATAGTTAGCATATAATAATATTATATGTATATATTACTGATGAAAATGAATTTTATGTTATAAATAGACATTTACAAATATATATTATCTATATATAAATAATTCATAAAACTTTAATATAATGATATATGATATATTTATATATATATATATATATTAATTTAAAATTAAATCATAATTAGTAATATTTTTAATAAATAATATAAGTTTCTAAAATTGATGTAGAATATTGTTGTTTTAAATACTTTGAACATTTTAATTAGTTTTTTAGTTTATATTCTCAATTGAACTATAATTTTTACTAAACTTTTAGTACTTATTTTATTATATTATTTATAGTATAGCTGAAGTAATACTGAAAAGGTTATTTATATTTTAGTGCCAATATATATATTTTTATTATTTGCATACTACTAGAAGTCGGGTCGCTAAGCATTCGATTCACACAGCTGTCAACCAGGGACGAGGGAATTTTATTATAGCCCGAGCAAGGACTCGAACCCATCAATTTATTATTGTTATTATTTATTATTCAACAAATTTAATTAATTTATTTTAATACTGATTAAAAGTATGATGATATTAAATCCATGTCAGTAGTGATTATTATTCAATACAATGATAGAATACATTGACGTCTTATCTTCCACAGATATTCGGCATTTCACAAAATTAACCTAAAATAACTATAAGCACATTGCGATGTTTTGTCTACCAAAACAAACTCTCCCAAAAACAGAAGTTACCGTTTTTGACGCGCGTGTCTACTCTCTATAATATATTCAAATCTCTTTAACTAAAACTGAAATTCAGTAGTACATTATGCAATAACTGACCTGGAAAACGCAAATGTACATTTTAAATAGTTCAGCCAATAGAATCCAAGCACCAAGTTAAATAGATCAACCAAATGCATTTAAATGTATGCAATCTAGGTCAACCAGAAGAACTACAAGAATGTAATAGCGTAATTAAAAGAGATTTATAAGTTAAGTATACCTCCATCATAACCAGATCAGTTTATCAATAAGCCTATTTAATCGACCAAATGTAATGTTAACCAACAGATCAATCAATAAATGTTCACCTTGAATTCGTCCTTTGGCGTAGTTGGATAGAAAGGTCTGGCAAAGTCTTTCTTGACCGACTGTCCACCATCGAGAAGAAAGTGACGCCGTAGTGTGGTCTCGCACTCGGGAGCCACTGGAGGAGTGGGAGTCGTGGACGAAGTCAGCTCGCCAAACTGAGAAGAAAAAAAGCAGGTGTGCATCTCTAACTATAGACCACGTGATATGTGCAATGTAGCAGTGCATTTTCCTATCAAGTTTTGTTGAATTTGAAATACCGTTTGCACAACGCAACTGGAACCTTTCCCCTTTGGCCACTGCTGAAAAGTCACTGTGTCGGATCATGAGACAAAAACTAATCGATTAAATAAAAAAGACCATAGCTGAATATTTTGAAATTGTAATGGTGAATTTCGTTTCCACTTTACTAAGCCACAAAAAAAACGAGAATACTTCAACATAAAAGTGAGAGCGAGATACACAGAAACGGTCAATAATATACTGTAGGTTTAGCGGGCTCACTTAATCAATAGAGCGCATGAGAATAAAGTTTACATACAGACACTCTAAGCTCTAACGATCCCGCTGAATGAAGAGAAACTGATAGATACAGTAGATACATGGAGTCTACATACAAATACTGATAGATACAGTAGATACATAGAGTCTACATACAAATACTAACTTCTAACGAACTCGCTGAATGAAGAGAAACTGATAGATACAGTAGATACATGGAGTCTACATACAAATACGAACTTCTAACGAACTCGCTGGATGAATAGAAACTGATAGATGATACACGGACAAACAAACAGTAGCAGATGCACTTAACACGTATGCACAATGTTGATAGTTGGTCTTAATTGTGAATCCAGGCTTTCTCGGCCGCTTTCCGTTGAATACTGTCGTTGAAATGAGCAGCGAGAACTTTCACTGTCAGATCTTTCGTAGGTTTTGCCTTGTGAGTCGTTGTGTAGTGTAGGTAGACGTTACTTTTGAGGTGTTCGTTGTACCGAGATTGGAGCTTTCTGTGTGTTTCTCCTATGTACACAGACTGGCAGAGCTTGCAAGTGATTGCATAGACGATATGTTTCTTCTGGCACAGGTGTCTACTAATTATCACAAATCCTAAGTCCGATGCAGGCATGGGTTTTAGTGGGTCTGAGAGAGATGTTTATGGGGGGTTCTGTGTGGAAAATTGGGACCATTTTAACAGGTAGCTGAGAATTTTTTAATGCAGAGCGGAATTTATTGGACGTCGGTTCACCTAAATACGGAAGTCTGATGTAGACCACAGGTAAGGCAGATGCATTTCTAGCTATGTTGCTGTTTTGGTTCGTGTTTATTAAGTGTTTGTCGACGACTGAAATAGGGTAGCCGTTGTCAAAAAACGTTTTCTGACGACTTCCTGGGCTTGCGCTTGGTTATCTGGATTACTGCAGATCTTGGTTAGTCGGCGAGCTTCTGATTTGATGAGTGAAATCTTCCTTTGTAGAGGGGCGAAGCTGTTCCACGGTAGAAGAACTAATCGAATAAAATTTTCACAGGCGAGTAAGAAGCAGCCTGTTTAACAAGTTGTACACACCAAACAGTGCCTTGCCAAAAAGGCTCAGTGAATCTCTAGCCCGAGGAGATGGAGTATTGTCTCAGGTGATGAAGCAAAATTGAAAAGTTGATCAGATCCCTACACCTGTTTATTGCACAACTCTCTGACTCGGTGCAAGGGCTGGGCGCGACTCCAGTTCTCAAAGAATCACGATTACGCCAATATAATGGAAGGGAATCGCACAATTCTTCCTTTCAAGATAAAACAATCCAGCATTGCTTTCAAGACATGGTTGCTATGACAACTCTAAATACATTTTAGAGTGCACAAAGAGTACAGTACAGTACTACAGTAAAAATGTAACAAAGTAGACTGGCCAACTATCACTACTTCCGCACTTAACGAAGCCGAGGCAGTCTTCTTTGACCCAACTCTGAATGATGCTAAGAGAGTTTTGCGAAACAATATAGTCCTCTGGACGGTCGGCTTTCCCAGCGGCGGCACCGCCAACCGAAGAAGCGTATGGAAGCATCTTCATCCCGCATCTTAGTTTCCTGCAACTCCCAACAGGGCGTCTCTAAAGGTCAAGTAGATTCACCGACCCACCAAAGATGGCAAGGCGGAGAGCTGAAGATGAGGGACAGGAGATGAGATGAGACAGACGCTGCTGGCTTTCTCTGCAGGAAGGGCAAGAGGAAGAATCGGACTGACCGATCCGATGAAGGTAAGAGACAATAAGAGTGGAGTGCCCCTTGCAACAATAGGAGGCGGAGAAAGAAATTGGGGCAAAAACAATAGAAGAGATACCGGTTTGGGGTTAAGAATCGGTCCTCTCATTGCCATACAGGGATGTGCCCCGAGATCCATTGGAGGTTTACCGAGACACCAATACCGTCAATGTGTTTGAGGGACGACCAAATAGAGTGGACGTTGAAATTAAGAAGAGGGAACCTCTGGCATGAATATTTAGAATATTGTACAAGCACTGCACCTACCCTTCTCCTGGGCAGCATCTCCTGTAGAGGACTCTGCTCTTCGTACGTTTTCGTTGTGTGTTCGAGCATCATTTGGATTCGCTGAGTCTTCTTGAAGTCTTTCTCCTGTAAGGCAAGCCTCAGTTGGAACAATTCCGATTAGGAACGCATGCCAAACAAATTTACCATCTTTTTGGTCGAATAATTTGCTTTAATCCGACTGAGGCGTTTGACAATGCCTTGATTCTCCCGACAAATGACATCGTGGCGTTGTTTTGCTTTCCCGGTTTTCAAACTAAAAAAGTAAAAATTAAAACAATATTGCAAACAGTTGTAGCTGCATATTAGTTACACATAATGATACGTGTTTCAATAATCGTCCATGCAGCATTCTTTGTAGAATAATAGTATGTCATACTATCTGGTTGTACTTGCCTCTTGCCTAGTAAGGAGTGGAGGTGACAAGGCTGTATATTTTTACATAGCGGCCTGTATAAAACCTGTGCTTTCACAGATGTTACTGCGGTTATTTGTGAGAATAACAATAAACTGCTCATCCTAGAGGTCGTGCATCCCATCGCAACACTCAGGTTACCCTATCACGACTGAGTCACAAATCGGTGAGCTGAGAAGTAATACTTTTGCTAGTAAGCGTTTGTGCCTAACGTCAGCCTAGTTATACTAGCAAAAGTATTAGGGAGAGGTGTGCAGGACGCAGAAGATTTGAATAGATGGTTGACATCAGCAATTGGAGAGAAAGGATTGCACAATGGGGACGAAGAGGACCATCACGAGAAATACTCACGCCCCTCTGAAGGGCAGAAGCCTGAAAGGAAAGACGGGTTTCTCTGTTTAAAAAAATCATAGAGAAACGAAATTGTGGTAAAACAAACAAAACTGAGTTGAAGAAGCACATTTTACATAGTCGGATATTGCCTATATTTATATTTTGTTAGTAAGAGTGTTAGTTTCTTCTCACTTCAACTTCCTTCGTTTTATGTGGACATTATTGAAACTCAGAATGACTGTTAACAGTATGTGTTTGCTCATCTATACGTCAACCCACTCACCCACTCTCGTGGAAGATTGTTTTACGAAGCAAGCATTAATGTTTTTATGTAATTTTTCATTTTAGAAAAAAGTAAACAAGCTTAAATCTAGCCACATGATTGTCATGAGAGTCCTTGATCCCATAATGCGAGCCTCTCAAATGGGTTTTCCAAAAGTACAGTATATAGACCGGCTAAACATTCCTCACTCTCACCACTTGAGTCGATAGTCGAGATCGTCCTTCCAGTTATCAATGCGTCCTCTGGTGTGTAGGATGTGGGTCAGTTTCTGCAGGAGGATCTTGTTCTGGTAGTCCACCGCGCTCAGGCGCTCTTCTTCCTTCTGCAACTGTTTCAAATTCACAGCCAAGTGCGGATAGACAATCGGTGCGCTCAATTCCATTGTAGGGCGAACAGTGTGCAGCTGCAATACGCACACCGAAAAGGAATTTTGAAGTACGAAGAACTCAATCAGAACCAATAGAAAATGACAGTCGGGTATAGTGGGGATAAGGCGGTGACACGTGACATTGACCTACTTATGACGTACTACAGTCAGATTGGGTGACCTACATATGACGTCACGATTTAGGAATTTCCAAACTATTTCAGGTGAGTTGAAGTTGCGTAACTTCCTACTACTTGAATTGCTCATCAATCTTATGCATGACTAAACCATTTGAACTTTCAGTCACCTATAGTTTATATCAACAATTGTAATGGCGAAGTCGAGCAGCTAAATGAAATAGAAGTAACATAAAACAGGAAAAAAATACTACAAAACAAATTGTGTGATATATTTTTCATTTCTCTAAAAGTTTTCCTATCAAACTAACAGTACCGCAATTTCGGTACCAAAGATTCAACAAGAAAACTAATTATATATTTTTAACTATTTTTAACTAGTTGTGTACAAAGCATGGATGTAAACGAAACGTCGAATAAAAAATAACTTTTTTGTTTATATCAAAAGTTAACAGAAACGCATTGACGGACATAGAAAACAGAAAATGTAGAAATAAGAAGATTGAACGATCAAGAAGATTCTCTATTATTGCAATTTTGACCTAGTTGACTGCGGGTCGTTTATATTCTGTACTTTTCTCATGACGTCGTAAATTTCAGATTTTTCCACCAGTCCAGAGAAAATATCCTAACTGAGAACTTACGCTAATTCTAAATAGAAAATATTAGCAAGAATTGTAGAATCGCAATTTCTTTAGAAAAGTAAATACTTGTTAGGGAAAATTATGCATAATTCATTCTAAAGATCCTCAGATCTCTATCTGTCAACATCAAAAAGTGTTGATTCCTTAGAGCTCATCAGTTGCTGTGACCGTGGGTGCACCATATGAATGACTTCCTCTTTCAACTGCCCCTGTCTTCATATCTTTTTAATAGTTCACTCAAGTCCACTCTAATCCTTCAAATCATCCATACAGACTAATTTTTCCTCTTTCTCTCTCTCTCTCTCTCTCACACACACACACACATATACTCACTCACTCACACTCTTTATCTCATCTCTCTCACTCTCACACTCGCACTCTCTTTTACTCTCTCCTCCTTTCATTTGCCCCTTGGGCAATTCTGCCATTTTTACTAAAACTTACATTTTTCTGTTTTCGCCATATCTAAAAAACATACCTCTCACAGATATCTCCTAAATAATTTCCATACCGTATTAGTTTGCATTTTTCAGTTTCCAGTTGATGTTGAACTATCTTCTGTGGCATATAATTTTAAAAGATTTTTTACTTACTTCTCAATAGCTTAAGTGACAGTCCCTTTCCAAAAGATGGTGGGCTAGAACACAGCTCTCATCATTTTCATCTTATTCTTCTTTCAGGGTGTCTACAACATCAATCATTTTCAAACCCTGCAGAAAATATGTGCAGAAATCTAGGAGATTTCTATGCTGACATTTTACCGCCATGATCTCCCCTTAAGACTGCGGCCTACCATCTATCTGTTATTGCAAAAAGATATACCTCACTGCTGGATTTTCGCCCTTTCAATTTCCTTCAAGTCTTCACCCAACTTTGTATTGAGCTTGCTCTCCTCGGTTCTTTTCAGATCTTTTTTTCTCTTTTGTTCAAGTGCCAAGACATATTGTCCAAAAATGAGTAAAACATTTTTTAATATATATACATTTAAATCAGGAGATATCCAGGTAAGATTTTTCAAATCAGGAGACATCCAGGCTTTGCAGACACCCTGTCTTTACGGTTCTTTTCAATTTCCGCAGAGTATTCCGTAGTAATTCTGCATCCTACTCCAAGATATATGAACCTTCTAACTTGATCAGTACTCATATGTAGATGTGTTAGCCTGGCTCAGGAATGAAAATTGCAAATATTGGCAACGTATGGCAACTACCGCAATTCACAAAGATTCTCCAGCTATTGAAAGAACACTCTTTAGACTTTCCAACAATAACAATAAAACGTGCAACACCTTTGCCAGAACTAGAAGTTGTAGCTGTTTAATACAAACCTACAGTATGCATTGCAACAGTCTGGAAATTACCTGTTCCCGATGCTTTAAATACGTCTTATCAACCCATTTCTTTTGGAGAAGCTTGCTAGCTGATGGAAAGACAAATACAGTGTAGGCTGGCATTTGTGGTGTATCAAATCTGAAAAATCATATTGAATTTCACATAATTGTCTTTATCTGTAACCTTCTTTCAAAAGTATATAGGTGTATTATATTTAATTAAACCACCTCATCAGGCATTCAAAAATATTCAATGTGAAGGAAGAACAATGAATAGATCACAGGACTACTATATATGAGAACATCCATATTAGCTTGTTAAATAATAATTTAAATGGCAATTCTCTGATATAGTGACAAAATAATAAATGTTTATGCGAAAATTTTAAAAACTTTGATAGCATAAAATAAGTACATATATATATATCTTATATATATTTGTAAAGTTGTCTGTCTGTATGTATGTATGTGTGTTCCTGGTGAGCGGCCAGACCGTTAGAGCCAGCGACCCGAAATTTTGCCTGAGTGAGCCCCTCAACCCTGAGAGTAACATAGGGGGAGTGAGGTCGGGATCTAGGTCAAAGAGGCTAAAAATGGTGTGAAATTGCCTAGGAGAAGTCGTAGAAATTTGAATTCTGCAGTATAGCCAACTGATGCAATGCTAAATCAAAATTCGACTAAAAGTAATGAATTTGAATTCTGCAGAATAAACTACAAAATATGACTCAATTCCATATATGGTTTTTGTCATGTGCATCGATGCTAGCGAGTAGCATGAAGTCAAAGAGCGCCATCCCGACACTAGGCCAAGAAACAAATAAATGAAATACAAGTTATCCATTTGGAAAAGAGCGGAATGACATGTCGCATCCACACCGGACACAGTTTGTTCCTGTCAAGAAGCCAACGACATCTGTGGCGAGTGTCAAGAAGCGGCTTAAGACGTCTCTCACTTCCTTCTGGTCTGTCCTAGGTGGACTCTAGCTCGCTTATTGGAGGCTTTTGGGACTGCTTTTCCCTCTTTCTCAGACTGTAGAACTGGCTGGCTGCTGAAGTATCTGCGTCTGATTGACCGTTTCTAACCCGAGACGGATGGCGACAATGCGAAATCATGCGGGGGACTCAACAGCAACACAACACAGTAGCATGGGTGACCCCCTCAACCCTACGGGTAACATGGGGGAGGGCGAGGTCGACCTCCGAGGTTGGGGCCGAGGAGGCTAAAAACGGTGTAAAATGGCCGTTTTGGGCAGAAGGAAGCCTCCCACAGAAAACTTCATAAAACAATAGTTGCAGGGCACCTCCCAAAATGGGGGACCGGACTAGGGCAGGGTTAGGGTTAGGCATGTGCCCAGCAACGCGGGTACCCTCTGCTAGTACAATATATTTTACGAAAAGTAGTAGTTTTATTTAGCCAGTCGGCCATAAAACCATGCATGTTATACGTGTACATTTGAGGCAATAAAATGGGTAATACCGGCTCACATAATGTATACATACAAAAAGTCATCAAAGTCAGACGATCGCTCTCCTCCACACTGCTCTTGTCCCGGAGGGATTGCTCGCTGCATCACTGTAGCCGTTCTTCTGGCTTCTCCGACTTCACTTTCCAGCACCTTCTAGATGTCTCCTGCTAGGTTCTGGATTTCTCCCAGACATCCTACCACCATTGGAACCACTTCTATCTTGTACCTGGA
>JAUYWV010123748.1:0-11575 GCA_032274565.1 Nematoplana nigrocapitula
GAGAGAAAATTTTTGCTCACTGTATTTGAATGAGGAAAATCTTTTGCTCACTGTCTTTACCGTAATAGTGGCATAAACGTTTTTATCCGCCACTGTTTAAATTGTTATTAAGTCAATGACATGCTGCTACTTTTAAATTTTTACCAAGTGTTGCAAAATTTATGTCGAATAGTATATATATATATGTTTTTCTTTGATTGTTCTTCTTTTTGTAACCTATGCTACCCAATAACTTAACTAGTTTTCCTTCCGTCGATCTTTGCAAAAATATCTGTTGACCAGACGTGGCTGAACAATACATTGGACACCATATTTAAATTTACTGCACATTTATTCCAATTCACATTGACTGAAATTTGTTTTCCAACGTATAGGGAGGGCGGGTAACTGCGTATTTATGCTAATTAAATCTTCGGCCAAATAAGGCTTATCTTATCAGTGCTCATGGTACTATGGTAGAGGTGCGATTCGCATTTCCCTGATTTGAAAAGAGGTGCGTGGTGAAACTAGACAGGTCGGGTAACATAGAAGGGCACAATTCATTCACAGACAGACAAAGAGACTGAATAATTAAAGGAAAGCCTTTCGTTGGGTACTAAATTTATTACGAAGGATGTTTCGAGTATCCTTTTTTATTATTCAGTCTATCAATTTGAGTATGACCAATTCTCCGCAGAAGCTGTTAGACAAAGAGACACAAATTCGACTTTGTTACGACACACGTAGTCGTCTGATGTTATTTGTGGTTCAATTTTAGGAAATCGTCTATACATACAGTATGTGGTGCGTTCACATACAGTAAATGTACTGTTGGAAACTGTAAGGCGAAACAAGCATATTACTGTATAGAATTTGTCATTTCCTGTGTGTTGATGGAATGATTTACATAAATAATTAATAAATTCAGTTGTGACGAGGGGAAACTTTCTACCCCAATAACTATGTATGGGATATCTTGCGTCATTCCAGATTTGGCAGATTGGAAGTGGCGAGGTTGGGCTGGGGTGAGGTATTTTTAATTACTCCGACGTCGCATTCCGGTGAATGGGGCGAAATGTTGACTTGACGTCTGCTTTCCCTCCCTCTCTTGATCACGACGGATTCTGCTGACCCGGACAGATCATATCAAGACAAATTCAAAGGCGGACTACACACCAAACCCCTTTCGGCAGTTCAGTTGTGTGAGCATGCAAATGCAGCGCTCGCCCCTCCCCTACCACCACAGATTGCCCAATGCCGCCGCCTTACATGTGGTACAGTTTAGAGCGTCAGAGGTGGAAGTAGTTTATCCGGTTGATTGGTTTGGCGTGGCCCCTTCGCCAGTCCGGCTGACAGTTGCACTACATTTATTTGCGCATGTGGTTCTCTTTTGTCAGGCTACATGTACTATTTGTACACTGGGTGAGGGGGGTTATAGGGACGCTTGCTCGCACCGTTGGCTGGCTGCCCCGGCAATTGACTTCCACAGAGACAGGCGTGTGGATTTTTGTAAAGCCCCACAATTTTTGCAACACCCACACAGTCAATTGGATATAATATTATACGGTAGAAAAATGTTATCCCGGTGTTGTTGGCTTTAGTTTATTGCCACTTCATATACTTCGAATTTCTGTATTTCTCATTTGGGAATATACATTTAGAGCAGCCGTCCCCAACATTTTTTGACCTATCGCTCACTCTTTACAACTTTGTTGACTCATCGCCCAGCAAGTCAAGACAGAAAATGTTTTATTCAAATCTAATTTCTCAGACAGATACAAATACGAATATCTTCGCGATCTGTGATTAATCTCAAACCAATAACGCAATTTAGTAAGCAACATGAAAACCCACACTCAATAAGATAAGATGTAGGAAAGGCCAATAGTTGCGACAGAATGTCGCATCTACCTATATAGCCTTGAAGCCTTTGTGCTGGAATGTCACTTGGGCTTCGTAATCGTGTTTTTAAATGTTATATAAAACCGTGTTGTTCATTATTATTGCCCATCTATTGCCCAAGAGTCTGGTCATCGCCCATCCAACGCACACCGGTTTCTTGTCGCCCACCTGATATTGCCCACGTTGATGACCACTGATTTAGAGTTTGAAATTGGTGGGGTAATAGGGTAGGAAGAGCCACAGGAACGCGCCCCCCACAAAAAAAACTTAGCCTACATTTAAATCATTTTACAAAAGTATTTTACAATAAGAATCAATATATGCATTGGGAATTAAAATATCTATTTTAAACGAGCACATAAACAACTTGGCAAAACCCCCGGTTGGGGGTGTCCTTCTCCAACAGGCGAAGTACTGCGTTCCCTGGTACCTCCTGCGGTTTCTCTTGTTTTCCCTCTTACCCTCTCTCTCTTCTCTCTCTTCTTTTTCTCTCTTTCCTCTCTCGTCTTGTCTGTACATCACGCCGGTTGCCCTGGGGCGCACCGGCGGCGCTAGACCGAGCTTTGTGGTCCATACCCAATGTTAGGGTCATCTATACAGGGCGCTCGGTCCACTCCACTCCCAGAAGAAAGTCGATTATCAAAGGTGCCGGCTGTGAAAGCAGATGTGCGAAAGGCCCCACATCTGGCACTGGGGTAGCGTGTAGGCGGGACACTTCACCAGCAGGTGCTCCACCGTATCCTCTTCTGCGCAAGCTTGACAGTGGGATCCCTCGTTTTTCCAAACCGGTGCATGGTTTTCTATCGCCTCTATTCTATATCTCTCTTTTGTCTTTTCACCATTCCTCCTTCTTGTTCTTCTTCACGCCACGCCTGCTACTTCCGTCCTCGGAGATGTTGGCGGTGTCTGGGCGGTCCCTAACAATGGTGCTTCCGTCCGACCTACCCTCCTAAAAAATGCCGGTCTCTTGCGCTCTCCGTCTATAAGGCACAGGCACAGTAGGTGTTCCACCGTCTCCTCTTCTCCACACGTCGTGCAGCATGGGTCCTCGACTTTCCCTGCTTTCCAGAGTCATTCTCTTGTTAATGATAAACCGTTGCACCTTAATTGTCGGATGTTGCATTCTTCCTTCCTTGTCAGCCCTGTGGTGTTCAGCGTCTTGGCATCGCCAGTGTTCACAAACCACTCCTTGCGCTTGTCGTCTCTCTTGTTCCTCGTTATATTCTCTGCTTCCGTTCTTCGTATGATAGCCTTCGCAACACTTATGTTGATCCCACTTCCTGTTGGTCGTAATTCGTTGCCTTGCCTGCTTTCTCTCCTCTTGTTTTTCTTTTTTTTTTCTCTCTCTTTCCCCCGGGAGGTCGAGGCGCTGACTTGTCCCCTCAACTGGTAAATACAACGACTAGAAAGGAAGTAAATTTCGAGTAAAAAGGCTTGGTGTTGTGAATATTGTCGTTGAAACACTGTCAGTTCTAGGCGCGTGTCTCTACTATAGATGGATAGATTCGTTAATTAGGCAGCGGGTCAAGTCAAAAGAACAATTTGTCTCAATCGCTTCTTTAAACTTTAGCGACACACGCTCCTATAGTGCGGAAGTTCAGTTTTGTGATAACGTCACTTTGAGCAACTCCTAACACGGAAATTATCGTCGGTCTCTCAGATGCTTTCACTGCATTGTTTTTGGATGTAAAAGTGTTGAGAATAATCGTTTCACTCTGGCTTCCGACTCCTTCTCGTATACATGTACCCAGAGCTGAAGTGCCCTTCTTCGTTTTCCACACATCTTACTGGATCGTAAATTTGATGGCGGCTTTTTACATTGACTGCCTTCCCAAAAGTTTTGTGACATTACCCAGTGACTTGTGCAACGGTGGAACGTTCATTTTCGAGGCTACTGACCGTTTTGTGTGAAGTACGATGAGCGCGAGAAGACTAAGTGGATTGGCGCATATGTACACAAAGACATTGAAACAGTGTATTGGAAGGATTCGCTCTTTATAAGCGACGGGTCCCAAAAATAGATGACGGTGTAAAAGAAGTCAAGCCTACTCGTTAGAGATTTCGAGTGATGAATACACGAGCCAATATAAATACTGTAGCTTCACGAACAGACAATTCAGAAGATGAAGAGCAAATTCGATGCATTTAACTAGGCTATGGGCGTTGTAGATTTATTTTTAGAGGACTAACTCTTGACCAAATTATAAAAACACGCATAGTTTCTGTGTTTCTGGCCCTCAAAGTAAAAAAGTCTTTCATAGATGCGTCCTAGCAGCTCTATAACAGGGTCTGTCTGTCTATGTCTTTAACCTTTGGATTGAAATCGATAATTCTTTATATGGCTAACTAGATTACTATGTCAGTTTTGCTGGCGTCGATAATTTTTCAAACGCGCTGCTAAGCAACACATCCGTACGACGAAGCGGGTCTCCGAAGATGCTACAGACATAGTCAGCCATTTTTGACTAACAAGTTGGCCGTTTTCAAGAAGCTTCCCAAAGAGGATTGCGAACAATACAGGATTTCACGATCGTTTAGAAGGACTTATTGATCTCATTTCAATGTAGGAAATGTTTGGATTACCTACCCAGCAAAGTAATTTTGTGAATATGATTTTGTCTGAAGATTTTGCGAAGTGACATCTTTCTTTGAAATTTTATGCGTAAAATAGCGCCAGCTACCTTGCTTTCACACTAGTCTATGTGAAGTAAGCGTATAATTGGCATTATGCTGGAAATACTTTGACCCAATTTTTTTATATCGCATCTCCTCAGCGCGTGACTTGCAAGCAAAACGATGGATGGTGGTTTTAGGAAGTTCACACCATTGCGGACTTCCTTAGCTGGCGTGCGCCAGGGAACGGCGCTTTAGAGCAAATTTCTGAATTGGCCTGCCGAGAAAAAGTGCCCCTCCCCAAAAAAGATTGAAAGTAGTTATTTGAAGGGGAAGTGCTCTGTGCTTTGCGTGTGAGCGGCGGTGAAGGCGACATCGTTTGTCGCTTAGTAGATGGTGTTAATGGACGGAAATGGGTTCCGTTGGGGGTGGGCACATAATGTGGGGGCCACGCCCTATACGGCTAAATAAGCTAATCATCTTGAATAACACTCTATAATCACTGCAAACTTTAGCTAATAACTTTCACGTGTCTGTCCGTTGATAATAATGGAAGCATTTCTGGTATGACAGATACTATGACAGAGAAGAAAATATTATGGAATCAATAGGCACTTTTTATCGATTTGGCCTTTCTATTTATTCTATAATTATTTTTCTAGTTTCTGGGAATGTGAAACAGTGGTCAGAAGTAATAGCCGATTTATTTTGTGTAAATATGTAGATGACAACAAAACCGAATCCAAAAGCCGAGCTATTCTCCTATATTGAGTATTAACTATTATCCAAATGGACGGAAATTGTAAAATTTACACGAATACGTTTAATTATACTAATGGAGGTATATAGCATACCATAAAAATAAATATAAAATAAAATACAGTATAAGTTTTGACGCAATATTTGTATAATATATATAGAGAGTTTTTCAGAATTTGAATTTCAAAATTTAAAATTCATAGATTAATTTTGTCTGTATAAACAAATTTAGACAACGTGGGATTGACAAACGAACACGCTAGAACAATGATTACCACCTTAGGAAAGTTTACAACGGTTGCAACCTGCTTTTCCCGAACTCTCTCTCTTTCAATATCATGCACCAAGGGGAGGTTTTTTTATCTCTCAGGCCAACACATCCATTAGCAGCTGATCGAATAGATAGGGGCTTAGGGGAAATCCTTAGTGTAGTCCTACTCTGACAGTGATCTTGTTTGTAAGACCCACACTGCTTCTTATTTGGGTATTTGGGTCCTCGCTCCTTTATACATAACCTGCACAATTTCAACTATATTTTCAATTCTTATCATCATTGTTTTGTCGACAGATTTTACAGTCGAATTCCATTCCTGACAGCAATCCCGCTCTTTTATCCGGGCTAGGCATCGGCACTAAAGTGGCTGGCAAATGTTTCCCGCAATAGCAGGGACCAGAACCTACACCCGCCTTGTCGTGGTTCCGTCATAGGGTTTGAGAGTTTTATTGACCTAGCCACGTCACGCGCTAGATCCTCTCCCCTGATGGATCCACTCCCCTCCCCTGATGGATCCACCATTCACTATCCGCCACCTGCGGAGGGGGGACGCAGATAACGACTTCAAATTTGAAAATATACCATATGGCATATACATTTGAAACGTTTTACGCAAACAGTAAGTAATCTTTCCATAGTTAATTGATATAAACGAAAAACTGTTTTTCTTCCGTTTTTTTGCCTATAGTTCACAAAAATATTGACCGGCACATGTACAAATGTCGAAATATCACAAATTATTTCGCGGCCGGTTTATTAAAGATCGCCAAAATAAATATAGTAGAAGAGGTATATTTCCAGGAAAGAGACGGAGGCGCATCATTATACTTACTGGTCCTTGTTCATTTAGAAAATATTTAGTATAGTGCACTGTATCTAATATCTAAAAAAACAACTTTCATGTGAGAAGACAATTTTCCTCCCTCGTGTCGACCGGATTGCCTCAGAGAGAAAGGCTTTTTTTCCTTCCGCATGAAAATATCTAGTGAATTCCTATTTGCCTAGTCACGGCTATAAACTTTTTTTCTGAGAAGAAAGATTCCTATCTAATAAAGATCTACACTACATCGCGTTGCCTTCATACTATATGCAGTTGGATTAGTCAACCAATCGATCGTTGCTTATACGATTCTGCAAAAGTATGAAACACCTCATATTAAATCTCTCTCATTCATTGAATTCTTAGTGTTCCCAAATTGTTTACGAATTTTGCTGTACATCATATCTCCAGAGACAGCCACACTGGTAAGAACGAGAGTGTCGCATCAAAGGTAAACTCTGACACAGACAGGGTCCTACTAACCCCGGCAATATAAACTACAGTATTTTGAAAAATAGGCCTTTCTGCTCCATGAAGCGGGTGATCCATGCCCTGACAAGCCTTTCTGCGCATTTAGCCACGCAGGCTGGTTGAACTTACAGATCGGTAACTGCTTGTCTGTGATCTTATCAGGTCCATTTTTTCAGTGCTTTCTTTACGATGGTTAGTTTCGTCATACTAAAAGGTGAACACATGTCACACGTCCCCTCGGGTTCTGCGCAGTTTACGCATTCTTTGGTCAATGTTTTTTTGCCGCTCTGTTCACTGTCTTGTCTGCGTTTTCGTTAGTCTTACTTCCGCATAATGGCTGGCTAACAAATTAGCCTTTTGCCGGTCAATGATGGCGTCACGAAGGGGTGGACTTTTGTTATAATTCTGTGTGACATGGTGGAGGCCGCTTGCTTTGCTGAGTTTATCTTATACTCGATCGCCTTCAGCGTAGCGAACTACACGTCTTCTGTATCCATGTTCATCTCTCGTCCTTACTCCGAGGTGGTTATATTCTTTCCGGATCGTTTTCTTGCTTCCTTGCTGAGTCCATTCATTTCCTTAGTTTGTTTGGCTGTGTCTTTTGAGTTTTCTACCGTTTTCTTAAGTTCTTTGCTCCTCACCCGGTCTTGGGCCACTTCCTTCATCTTCTTGTTCATCGTACGCCAAGCCCAGCCTACTGGTCGGATATAGGTGAGGGCCCTCCGGAGGTGCTGCACCAATTTTTTAAAGGGATAGTAAAATTGCCCGTAGGGTAGCCCCCGGGCTGAAGAGGTCCACTCGCGCTTGGTCATCCGCCGCAAAGTCCTGCAGCAGGTGGCCAATGGTGTCGGGAATCCCGCACACCGGACAGTCGGGGGAGTCGAGGCGCGCGATGCGGAAAAGATACTCCCGCGGGACTGGTCCGACCGAAGATGGGGGAACGACGATCTGTTCGGTCCACGTCAGGTCCTTCTGGACTTACTGATGGCCGCCCTGGCGACTGGAGCTGGATGGGGATCGTGGACTGGTCCAACCCCCGGTCCACGTTGGAGGCTGCATCGGTCAGCTCATTACCCTTGGGGTCTGCAGTGTCTCGGGACCCACATAAACTGGATGAGTGGACCTCGCTCTCTGATACTTCCAGATTCGCAATCCTGCTGCAGGGGGCCGCCCTCTAGTTTGACGATGACCGGAGCAGAAGCGAATCCTTTGGAGGCCCTTCAGGTCCAGGTGTTGAAACTCCTTTGTGGCTGCCCGGAGCGCTCGAAATTTGAGCGACGTAACGCCCATGCAGATAACATCGCCACTGCCCCCGTTGTTGTTGTAAGCGATCCCTCCTCCACCGCCAGATGCTATGGAGATTTGCCGCCCATCCCCCGTGCAGGCATCCATCGCGCGCTGACTGATCGGTCCAGGCAATGGCATCCGCTTGGCGAAGGGAGTCCAGGAAAGTTCTCACCGCTGTCGTCCTTATAATTTGGTCCTGACTGCTGGTGATATCCGGCAGAGCGTCGCTGTAGAACTCGACCCCGGATTTGTTTGCCTCCACTGGGCTTCATGATGGTGGAAAGGCGGCGCCTATATAGAGACCAGCTCGGTCTCGGCGCCTGATTGCCGCTCGTCTCCAACATTCGCGGTATGGGATTGTTGCATCGTGGTGGGGTTTCATCGTCGTTGGTCATGTCTTGGTTAGTGTTCATGGACGCGATTCTTGATACGTGGTCGCGTTATTCTCTCCGCAACCGTTCGTGATGGTGTCGATTCGAGGAGTCAGGTCACCTCGTAGAGAGTCGCCGCCCGTTGCTCAGCCACCATGCGATAGCTCTAATGGGGTTGATGTAGGCTGCTCTTGAGGCCTCGCTAGCCGCTTCAGCGGACTTACAGCAGATGCGCCTGAGTGCGGCCCGTCGGGCAGCCATGCGCCGGCAGACATTCTTGGCGTGTCGTGTGAAGTTGAGTTGGTCGTCGAAAATCAGGCCGAGGAATTTTGGTGCTGGTCGTATTCCAGGGGTTGACCATTGATCTGGAGCATCACTCTTTTTGCTTCCACACTCTACGGGTTCCTGTTTGAGATCCTGTGTATGTTTTCTTTAGCCGCTTTGATGATAGCGTTCATGAGCGTTTTACTAACTTTATCGATGTTTTCACTGAGTAGATTTGGAGGAGCCGAATACTTGCTTTTCCGCTACCTTTCTTTGGTTCCTTAGAGTTGTTGTTGCCATTGGGAATCGTAAAAGTTATGATCGGGTGGTCTGACCCAATCAGGTCGTTGCTAGCTTCCCACCTACTATGGCATGTAGGCCCATGTAAGTTTTTAAAATGGTTCATTTCGCTTATACTTCGTGTGTCCGCTCATCCCATCCAACACAACGCGTCTGCATGTACACCCCCGCTCGAACGATGTCGAGTAGTTTTGCTTGTTCCACTCGATGCTGGTAGGACTCACAGTTACTCTGATTGCTGGGGGGAGATGGCTGAATTGTTGGGAATTGGTCATCTCTGGGTTGTACCATTGACTCAAAGCGACTCCAGAGTAAAGTATCTGAACATGTCGCCGCTACTACGTCCTCCTTCTCCACGTTTTTTGCTTCCCGCATCTCTGTGGATCTATATCCTGCGGAAGAATCGGATGACTAGAGGATATTACGCACAAAGGCCACCGAACCACTAAGATTGGTCTTCAGGGCATTGTACTCATGGTCCAGATGAAGTCTTCCTACTCTCACAACATTCGGATTCCGACAGTTCTTGAACAGATACCTAACTGTCTCATCATGCTCTTCATACAAATACTAAATCGAAACTTGCCAATCAGGCGACACTCTCCTGCGCGAAGCTGCACCAAACAGACGCTGCTCATTGCTCTGAAATCTGTCGTTCCGTTTTTTTTATTGGATACTGTTCAACGTTTGTGAGCACCAACAATAGCTGCCAACATACTCTCCGCCATTACTGGACCGCTCTTCAGGCTGTTCATTGCCGACTGGCTGGCTGTGCACACAAGACGGTTGCATCATGGCGAGCGTTTTTTTCTCCTCCACGTTTTCCATTAACCTTCATATCATCAAATCTCGCAATGTCTACACTTTGGGTATGTAGCAGCTGTGTGGTATAGAAGGCATTTGGCAGGCCTACTACACAGCTGGCTGGACTTACGGCACAGTGTTTGGTTGGTGGTATGGGGGGAGAGGAGAGAAGGAAGGGAGGTGTCTCAGGCCACTTGATTGCCGGGTATCAATCAACCTGCTCTTGAGGTCGGCTTTTGACGACTTTCCTTTTCCGGCCTGCCGCTGGGCTTGATGAAGTGGGATTTAAATATCTAACCCCTTCCTGGCGGCGCTCTCCCACGTTGAAGGGAGCTGTGAAGAAAACAGCAGCCAGTCTTCGCTCTCTCTCTCAGTCCCCCATCCTGCCAAGCGTGATGGGGCTGTGTATTGGGTATGTAAATTGAACTCAGAACCTCCAGCAGTCGACAGTGGTGTTTTTTTTCGGACGAATTCACATCGCACAGTAGATAATAGGGGATAAAATTGGATGAATGAATTATGCCTTCAATAAATTTGATTAACTCATATCGTTACTTATACCTGTTTCGCTTGTTTTTCCAAAGTAGTGATGTCATGGTAACTCACTCTACTTTATGTCCTTGTTTCTTTATAATACTTTAAGGTATCGCTCGAGGGCCAGACAAAGTGAGAATTACAAAGCAAAGTAACTTTCAAAAGTGTATTTTATGTGCATGTATACATACGTACATTATTCATAGGTAAAAGAACTAATGAAAATATCATTTTTAAAACGGGAAAGTCAGTTTTACCATGAAGTAGCGATTGAATATCCGGTTTGACACAAAGGATGTCGTTTTAGATGGCGGTCGGAGAGCTGGGGTAGCGAAGGAGCGACTTTCTGTACTGCAGTTTTGATATCAGCTGTTCGCAACAATAGATACTGTCGAACATAGCCACGATGTGCTGAGCATGTTCAATAAATTGTGGAAAGTTTTCTGGAAGGGAGAATGGCATCACGAAAGAAGGAAAGAGGGGAAGAGGTGCACAACTTTGCTTTTATTTCGCCATTGCACCGCAGCTCCACCAATTCCATCTTAAGGGAAGCAGGGGCATAATCCATGCAGGGAAATCAAAAGGGCACTGAACAGCTTACAATTTACAGCGAGTAGCCTGATTCCTACTAAATAGAAGTCGACCTCTCCCGACAGAGAGGTGAAGATACCAGCACAACTCTTTAAGTCCACATTGACAGGGACACGATCAGCAATGCGTGGAACATGCTGCGACTGACCAGCAGTCAAGCGTAACTTAACTTCGAGCGTTGTGATCTGTGATTACAAATCAAGCATGTCTTTGCCTTGCAGATTCATGTTGAGGGTGATGAGATATGGAGTAATATCCGTGATCTGTGTCAAAGTTGATGAGCTGGCCAAAACCAGAAGTGGGATTGAAAAGAGTTTTGCAAATTTCATTCAGACTTGGAGAATATGTTTGGCTGGCTTATATCTCACAGGCCATATATGATAATGTATATAATATATATAATGTTCGTGTTGAAGAGTCACCCGAAATGGAAAACATACAGGATCAGCCGTAGTTACTACGGCGCGCCAGTAGGCTAATGATTCTGCTGGCGCGCTTGACCGCTATTAGTTTCTGGCGCGCTATACATGGCTCCCTATTACTTACACTATATTAAAGACGTGAAGTTTTACACATAATTTGCGTTCTATAAATTATAATTTATAT
>JAUYWV010123759.1:0-11573 GCA_032274565.1 Nematoplana nigrocapitula
GAGGCACAACCTACAAGGCAGCAGGTAGATTTATTCTCGGAGTTGACCTTCTCCTAGCCTTTGCCTGAAGAGGCACAGCCTACAAGGCAGCAGGTAGATTTATCTCGGAGTTGACCTTCTCCTAGCCTTTGCCTGAAGAGGCACAACCTACAAGGCAGCAGGTAGATTTATTGTCGGTGGCAAATATATGAAATCTATATTTTAACAGTTTCTAGGTAAAATAGGACAACTCTTTGAATAAAACTATTGAGAAACATATATACAGTAGGAGAGTTAAATCCATTGTGCCGATTTTATTCCGGCGGAGGTGGTTGTTTCAACCTCAGTTATTAAAAACTATGTCAATTGTAAATTCGACTCAAATACTGTATTGAAATATACTGTAGAGATGAAATGTAGCTTATATATACAATACTATATAAAGTACAGTTGTCTGTGCGTGTGTCTGGACATAAATTTCGAACGGTTGATTCCAGAGCTAAACTAAGGGCATATTTGGAGTCAACAGGTTCCTGCGGATGTGGTTTATATGTTTTTTAAATACATTTTGTATTTTTTCATCTATCATTTTATAATAGAAAGAATAACTTTAAATTATTTAAAACCAGGTAAAAACATGTGATATTTTAAAAATATCAGGTTTATGTCTCTACTAATAAATTTGAGTGTAGTATACCTCATAATTTATAAGTAAAATTTGTTATATTTCAAGAGGTAACTTGTACTGTGGTTTATTTACTACTATATAGGCAGGTTTTAAGCCTATTAGCCGCGCTTGAGTTGATCCCGATTTGATCAAAAAAGTGTTAATCAACATAATTTTCGTCTCTCCGTTTTCTTACCGTATCATCAAAATAAATTATTTACTGGTAAATTTGGTTGTTTCCTGATATTTTATTGCCCTATGTATCCCCCGAGCTTAGCCGGGTACCTCCGCTAGTTAAACATATATCTAAGATATTAGTATATAATTCCCTTAACGAACTATCAGATTATTTTCACATATATCAGTTAACTGAATCACGCTTACATATGTACTGTATATTTGAATTGTCTAATAACTATAATGATTTCTAAAGAAAACTGCTATAGATATGGATTTAATAAACTTTGGAAAATTACCTCAGATAAATTAGTAGGCCTATTTGACTGACACGAACAACTTCCTTTTGGACCCATGGGACCCTATCGTTGTAGAAATAATTTGAATTCAATTTAGGAAGTAATACGATTAAAATTAAATATGTAAAATCAAAACATTACCAGTGGACCTGGATTTCCAGGATCTCCCTGAAATTGAAAATTGAAAATAGAAAATTATACATCGCCCCAGATAATAATTGTGTTGTTATATTGCAGAATACCTTAGTTCCCTTTTCTCCTTTGTTTGACTAAAATATAAAAACGATCATAATTAGAAAAAATCAAACAGTTCGTGTTGAGCAGTGTGCAGACACTTACTCAATAACTTGTTTGTTTGGGGATGTTACGTTTATAATTACAATGGTGGGCTATGTAGATCAATACTTTTAATTTTAAATTTTAACCTGCTAGGAAACATATATTACGGACACAACTGAAAATCGGATTGATTTATTATGAAATATTTTCGACCCCCTTAAAAAATATTGCTTCCGCAACCGCACTGTATCTGAAATGCTGATATAGCTTGAAAATGACTTTTGGTAAGTCAAACCAGTTGGCATTAAAACGATTTGTCTTTAACTGGCTTCTCCTTTTATTCTTAACAGAAAACCAACTTTGCGAAGAATTTTTGCATGAAATCGCGAAGTATCCATTAACATGATTTTTATAATTATAAATTATTATTTCACTTTGTAATTCAAGCACAGTTTTTCAGACCGTTTTATCCACATGTTTTAAATAAATCCGGACAAATGGTACTTGAACTTCGTTTATTAAGAGGCATTCTGATATTCGGAAAACTGCTAATTTATATAATGTATAACAAAATGAAATACATTTATATCGATGCAAAATAATGATCTGTTTACCTTGATTAATTTATCACAGCAGGTATCGTTCACTCCAGGACCACTAGTGCTACCCTGGAAAGAAAGGGAGTAACGCTGAGGCAATAAACAAACAGTAAATCACTGCAATTAACATCAACCTTATCAGGTCAGGTCATCCCTTGATTTGGAAGTCGTCGGGGATATGAGTGTACATAGAAGAAGCACACAACCAATTCCAAGCCGGGCTGTCACTGACTCTCCTCAGGAGATCTGACATGCTCACTTCTGTCCATTCTTTTATGTTGTCCAGCCAGCTTTTTCTTTTCCCTCCACATCTGCGTCCACCTTCAACTGTGCCCTGCATGTGTCTGGTGACATGGTCAATCTACTTAAACTTACTCCGTTTGACGGTTGCAAGAAACCGTTCTTCAAGGCCGACCAGATTATTGATCTTACTTCGTACATATTCATTGGTCTTGTGCTCGGTGTAGTGTATGCTTATAGTAGCTTTCTGTGGCATTTGTTCTCAATGCTTTCTCTCTGTCTCTGTCAGAAGTGTCCACGTCTCGCATCCGTACAACAAGATGGCAGAATATTGGCGAACGTTAGGTGATAATTTTCCTAAATTGATTGAGTTACAGATGATTTAAAAATACTGGTGCACTGCGATATAAGATACTACTGTATATTTATTAAAACACTACACATGTAACCATCACCATTGTACAGATTTCATTGAGCATATTGACAGCCACAACATACAATCTGCAATTAAATCCAATTACTTTCACAACTTACATGAAACATAATTTATTTTAAAGAAAGTTTTATTTATTCGCATATTCGGCTGTATTCAATTGGTTTTTAATTCGTGTATCCATCAATAAAGTACTCCATAGAAAAACAGGGTGCGCTAAAAAACGTTCGAAGTTTAAAACTCGTCTATTTTTCTTATTTCTTAACCAAATAGAAAGCATAAAATACTGTGTACTCAAAAAATGAAAGTATTAAACAATTGTGAATATATTTTAACTGCAATATTTTAAAATATACGAAACCTACAATATTTTCTAAACAATATATGATCTCGATAGAACTTCTAAAAACATTGACGAACGTAGTCAGTATTTTGTACAATTAATCTAATCATGTTTAACATTGGTTTTAGTATCATATACATTATAATTTCGTAATTCTAAGCATCATCATTTGGTGCAAGTGGGTATTAACCGCCAGATTACATCTGACGAACTTTGTAAAAGAAGGTGAAATGTACACTATACAATGAAAATAAAATTTTATTAATTATAGCAATAAGTTCATGGAACTCCTTTAACAATGTAGTTCATTAACTAACAGAATGCTTTGTGAAAGGAGTTCCACAAAGTTCTTTGTTAATCAATAAAGTAAGTTTAGTAAACTATCATAAATAACAAAGTTAGAATTATAAAACTAAAAATTATCTAAAAATCTTTGGAAATTTAAAAAGTGTATGTGTTAATTAACAAACTTTTATTTACAGTGTAGATATAAAGCCATGCGAGTTTTGTCAGGCTAAAACCTAAATCCTAACTATGGAAGAGTTTGGGACTTACATTTGTTGTTTTATCTGTAAAAACAATAAAAATATGAATATTATTTTTAATACAATCTGGAATCTCAAAAGTCACTGGCCATTACAAAATACAGTAGGTTTTCCAGTTTCCTTATACAACATCCCATTTTTGGATCAGCAGGTTGTTGATGATAAATAAATTACTGGAGACAAAACACCAGTTTTATTTAGATTTTTCTGAAGCCAATAATAGTTCAGCAATTCTTCTCTGTAACAAATTCCACTATAAATATCAATAATTGCGGTTAATTGTTAAAGCCTCCGAGCAGTAATGGTCATTTAACCTTGATATGGATTGTCCGGAAACACCACGTATCTAGAGGCCAAAATCCTATTTACTGTAATTACAATCACATAGATCTATGGGTGTGTATTAATAGCCATTTAGTGAAGCAGATATTTCATGGAAAGTATAGCTTGTCTCCATATCTGCATCTATACGTTTTAAATTTTGAATTCTATAGAAACCCATATTGAATACTGTACGCTGTTGAGTATACCGATGGATGTTTCTGCAAATTATTTAAATCTTATTATTAAAACAGAGTAACTTAATAATTATAAAACAACTGGCATATTGTTTCTCACCCCAACCGAGTAGGGTGCATAGAAAATCAACATTAGACGCATACACTAAATATGCAAAGATTTCAGGAATGGTAATAGAGAGGAATTTTCCAGAAAAGAAGAAAGTGGACGACAACACGAGAAAGCAAAAAGTCAAGAGTACAAAGAAAGAATTCAGAAGATATCGTTGAGCTGCACAATCTTCGGTACATTTAAATTAATTTTAAAGATATAGCTACATGCACAGAAAATGTACACATTCCATAGAACATCTGAATGTGATACATAACTCATAGTATGCACTTATATTTATTTTCTTAGAAAACGCGTTTTTTCGGACAATCCATATTTTCCTGCCAATGTGGTCTCAGCGTTTGTGTATTAGAGACATAAATTTGACAAAAACAGCACTTTTAATACTGGAAACCAATAAACAAAAATTGATCACGACTCAGTCATTTAGGAATTATTGCAAGATTCAAAAATTTGATAAACCACTTTGCTTTTAACTTCCATTCTATGTTTTACAATTCCATTTTAGTCATTTAAGTAAATGGTAAAGTACAGGTAATGAATCGGCATTAGGAAAACGAATACTGAAAATAAAAAAGGAGAACCAACTTATAGAACGGAAGAGACCCGAGAGCAGTCTACACGCATCTCCTGAACAGTATGGCTTGTTCTGGGAATAATCACCAGTCCAGGTTGATCCACTCAGCACGTGATGACTTGGAGATGGCGATGGAGATATGAGTGCGCAGAAGCATTCTCTCAATGTGTCATTAACTAATAACAGTTCCTCTTTTTTCTGAAACTGTTCTCCTAAAAGTAGTAGGCCCATTGTTGTGTTTTTTTTTACTTTATTGTGTTTCTTCTCAAATGACCTTGAACCCGCGTTTTGTTTTAAATCTGTGGCTTGAGAATGACTGCGGAACGGTCAAAACCGGTTGCCAATACATGCTTGCTTTAAGTTTAGTTCACATTTTTATTTTCCGTACTCATTTTACTCTGTTTCAAGAAAATGAAATATTATTTTGACAACAACATTCTTTTGCAAAACAAAAAAGGCAATCTTGACAGTCGGATAATCATTTTACATCGTACTGCTTGCCGTTATCAAGGGGTGATTTGAGAACAAGTATGCAAAAAACACTTACTGTTCAACGGGGGACTGCTATACATAGACACCGGAAGTGTAGACCCATCTGTGATGGTTGTTTCCATAGTTGTTGTGGGTTCAGTGGTGTTCGTGCTTTCCATAGTGGACTCTGTTGTGGTTGTGGGCTCTGTTGTGGTTGTGGGCTCTGGGGTTGTCGTTGGTTCAAAGGTGGTAGTTTTTTCTGTTGTGGTTGTCTAAAATTTGTAGAGTGGTTCGGTGTATGTGAGAGAAATTGTCCCTATACTGCAGGGTTAATATAACAATTCCGTCGTATCATTTTGGCTTTTTTAACAATTCAAGTCTTCTCCACTTTTTCAGCAGACGTGTTAGTAAGGGTAATCATTAACAAACAATAATTTAGTCCATTTATACAGCTTCAAAGTCGCTACCTATTTGATGTAACTTTACTATAAAATATGTAGAACATACCATAGATTGAAACATTGAATGACAATAGAAAATGTGTAGTACTTTCGGTCGAAGGAGTAATAGAATTGTTGAAACAAGACATAAAAACTAACACTGAGACGTGGAAATGATTAATTTCACGCCTGTAGTAATTTATTATTAAATTTCAATTCGCTTCTCCTGTCAAAGCAGTGACTTTAAATAGAGAATTTCTGAGCTACGTTTTATCATTTTTCATAGTAGATTTCATCCTCAAAACGATAATTTTAAATTATACTTAAATATTTTCCAAACAAACGATGATTCCCGTTTATTCACCTAAGTCTGGCGGCAGTTCTTACAAAATAATCAATGACTACAGCTACTAGATGAGTATATTTAAAAGAGGAATAATAAGGAAATTATTAATTAATGCATATAATATACACTCATTGACAAACAATTGGGACACCTGCATATAAACTGCTTTTTTAGTGCCCTTTCGAGCTTTGTCCTAAACAGGACAGTTATCGCGTTCTCTGGGAGGGATGTCCACCATGAGTTTCTATTACAGCCCGTATTTTTCTTGGAATGCAATCTATCAGTCAACCGAGAGTCTCCTATGGGAATATTCTCCCATTCCTCTATAATGCATCTCTGGAGTTCCTGTGAATTTCTTTTCGCTCCCAGACGATTCCGAAGGCGACGTTTGATGATGTCCCAGACATGCAATAGTCTATTCTGGCAGGAAATTCATGTGTGGGCGTACTGATTGATTCACCGTGAGGGTGTGCCTATTGGTGACTGTATACAGTTTGCGATTTCGAGAGTTGAAGCAAACTGGGACGCATACACGTCATAGTTGAATTGAGAGGTGTCCCATTATTTTTGTGTATGTAGCAAAACTTGGGTGGAAAGAATATTGTTTTTAATACGCGTGATCAAATTCCTATAGTATTCGTCCTGCCTATGTCGCTTTCAGGACAACGCACACATTCGCTAGCTTTGAAAGCAGCAAGGAAGAAATTGCACGTTGTTTAAGAACTTAATGATACACTTTAAACAGCTGCAACAATTTAAAATTTATATAATAATAATATTTTTTTTATTGTTTACAACAAAAGGAAGACAGAGGCTTTATAGCAGATCAAAGCTGGCACCTTTCAAATCAAATACGCATAATAAACATTATATAATCATGACACACAAGGCACAATATGCAATAAAAAATAAAATGAACGCAAAAGTAGAAAAAACATACAAGTAGCCATATATTATTTAGTATTTGTTAATACAATACCCTTCGTATTTTTCATTATTTTTTTGTTTTGAATAGATTTAAGATCAATGTTGGTTTGATTCCATATATAACACTTGCTTCTTCAATAACTTTATTTTATTTCTTATTAAGTCCAGACTATTTCTTAGATTTCTATTATGGATATTTTAACTTATATGTACTGTATGTCATCAGTTATGCAACTTGTAACTTTTTAAATGATCTTATTACTTTATAGGCGATAGGAAGAGTCACTTGATGATGCGTGTCATAGAAATCACTTGGAAACGCGTAGCGATGCAATAATCAAGGTTTTAGCATATCATGTTTTGATAGCGATTTGTCTGCTTCCGTTACCATCACGAATACCACACTGTTTAATTTTGTACTGCAATTGAATACTAACTATATGTAAAGAAAGTAATATCAGTTTATGACTTTTATAAAAATGCTTAAAAAAACTAAAGAACCAATGTAAAGTAAATATAATACTATGTACTTACAATCAAAACATTTCCTTTAAAATCAGGTTTTACAAAATCACCACTTCCTTCAATGAAACCATACTAAAATAGAACAGATTACAATTTCAAAGAGCTCCATAAAATGTCTACAATCGTTGCAATATCAGAATTATATTTGTTTAAAGATTCCTTAGCTTTGTGTTGTACGTAACTTACTTGTGAACACACTCTTCGCAAAGTTTTGTCCGTTTTAGCAAAATAAATATCGGTTACGAGTCCCTGAAATATATGAGCCACATATAGAAATATGGTGAAAACTATATCTTATCTATAATTAGATAAATGTATGTATGTATGTATGTCTGACCGGTATTTATCTCACAACTCTCTTGGCGGATTGCATGCTTGATGACTCAAAAAATGCTACGCTAAGGCGTAACATTGGAAAAATAGCCGCGAGATGCAAAATTTCTAATTGAGAGGGTCACAGCAGAAGATACCCAAAAAACATGCTAATAGATGATTTCCAGTATACGTAGGAATTTGAATTCTGCAGTAAGCGATTGCTGCATTAAAAATCAATATATGACATACTCATGAAATACTGAAGTTGAATTCTAGTGTAGCTGCTAGCTACAAAGCTAAATCAATATAGTACAGATTAAGAGTCTTAATAACGAAATTGAATCTGAAAACTGCTTCTCTTCAGTATGTTTTTTAAAGTTTTTTTGTTTGATGTTTGTCAGTTTTGTTACGTTGATCAATGGTAGCATGTACGTAACACTTTGATGCATGTAAGTATACTCTAGATGCGCTGCATGGCAAATCAATATGCTACAGATACACTACAATTCATTTATGCACGTTTTCTCTGCCAATTTTCGGGGTCAGACTTTCTTATGATCAATTTGTCAATTCCCTTAACAAACCGCGCTCGCTGTAGCCACACACTATACGGGTAATCCTACTAGTTAGATGAATTCGCGGAATTTTTAATTTTTGTTTAGTGGCAACTTTGCACTTTATAGACGGGCAGGTATGCCAAATGATATACTGTAGTTCCCATTCCCCTACTATGTCTTTAAATACTTGAATCATGTACCCTGTGATAATTTACTGTATGTTGAATAAAGATTTGAGTATATGGATAGAGAATGATCACTGCATATCTTCCTTCAACTATCAGGGTGCCATCATCTGTGTCCATTTGAAAGACAATCTCCTTGTATCCGGCAGCTGGGATATGTTGGCCATGTTATGGAGTCTAGAGCCCACTTTTGAACGAATTGGGGTGCTCTACGGGCACCGGAATTCAGTCACCATGGTTCGCATTGTCGATAATTATGTGTAAGTGTACCGATTGATAATTTGATCTATTAGACAATAAATATTTTCATAGTTTAAAAAAAATTGGTTTAATCAATGGTGTGTTCACCCCGATTCTGCTGGAGGAGGATCTCGTCGCCTCACCCTGCGTCTCAGCTCATCCCATTAATGTTCGACGGGATTTAGGTCCGGGCTTCTCTCACACAGCGTGACAACGGTGATGAGCTGCATTGTCATCCTGAAGACACCAATCTGGTTGCATATAGGTACCGGAAGATTTTCCGACCATGGCAACAGATGGTGTGGGAGCACCTGTCTGTAGCCCTTTCCTGTGCGGGTTCCAAGATAACCAAGGTCGATCTGTTCTCATAGGAGAAGCCTTCTGGATGCCCGCTGTATGGCAGTACTGTACAATCACTATCCTATCTATAATTAGAGAAATGTATGTCTGTGTGTATGTCTGACCGGTATTTCTCTCCCAACTTTCTTGACCGATTTGCATGCTTGATGACTCAAAAGAATGCTACGCCAATGGGTAACATGGGAAAAATAGCCACGAGAAGCAAAATTTCTAATAGAGAGGCCCACAGCAGAAAATACCCCCAAAAACCATGTTTTGCTGCGATGCTAAATAAAACAATATGCCGCAGATAAGAAATTTGAATTCTGCAGTTGCCGATATGCTTCAGATAAGACATTTTAATTCTGCAGTAGGCGATATGCTGCAGATAAGCGATTGCTGTCTAATTATAGATAGGATTATATATACTAACGCTATACGGGTAATCCTACTTGTCAATGTAATATCATATACCGGTACGTATTTATTATCTTTTCAGGTAATTTAAAATTTGAAAGCATTAGCTAGTAAGCCATACTTTCTATACGTATTTATAGTTGTGTTAAATATCAGACCTACCGACTTGCTTAAAAAAGATTTATTAAATTGTAAGTCGAAAATATGTACGACCGATGGTATGATTGTTTTTCGGCATTCGGAAGAAACTATACTGGTGATCAGTCTACTGAAAATGTCTATACTTGCTTTGGATAAAATCGCTGAAAGAGGCGTACAGCGCAGCGACTTTATTACAGGCTGCATTATGTGACAATGAAAGATTGAAACGAATGAAAACCTGAGTTCTGATTAAATCTCCTGTATAGTAAAAAATATCTCGAAAAACTTTCAAAATTACACGTCCCGACTAAAGCATCTGTATTCACAAAGGAACAAATGTATAAATATATCAACAATGCAACGAACACCGACGATTTCCTCAATTAGAAATGTGTCTACATCGGAATATACGCATTGCAACGCATCAAACGTATATTTTTGATGACGTGGCATAAAACGTTTACGTCAATTGACTGTCTGAATTTTTGCTCACTTACAATACATTTTGTTTGCAAAATTGAGTCACCGTTATTAAAATACATTATACGCACCAGTCGTATAACCGTATATTGACATTTACCGTCCTGAATAACCGTGGATTGATACCATCATAGTTATACTGGTGAAATATTAGCATATTTAAACAAGAGAGTTGTAATATCATCGCATGAATGTTTGTGGAGAATGTTTATTACATGTTTGTCTTTGTCAGTGTGATGAAACTCTATCTCATTACAGTATATGCTGTTGATTTGTTAAAAAATGCTAATATTTTATTAGATGATATCGATTTACGGTAATACGGTTGGTTATACGGCCGGTTATACGGCTGGTGCGTATAAAGCACTTGCTCAAACTGTCGAATGGGGGGAACAAAGCTCGACATTTTTATTGAAACACTTCGGAGAAATAATTTTAAACCTGCAGAAACTTTCCGTATGGCGGTAACTGCTTGGAGCAATGCTGTGATATCTCAACGGCGGGTCAGGGAAATTGTTAAAGAGTTTTCGGATGATACAAAAACAAGCTCTGAATGTAACTAAGGAAGTGAACGGAACGTTTCTGAAAAAGGGTTGGGCCTAGTTGAAAAAGTTCGAATTGCAATTGAGGCAGATCCACATTTGAGTTGCAGACAACGCCCTATCAACATATCAAGGAGTCATCAACGATTTCTTGGAAACGAAGTACTGCATCAGGCTTCGTCAACCAGCGTATTTCCTGACACAAACACTCTCGATTTTTGTTTCCAAAGTTACCGATGGGGAGGTGAACAATTACTGTACCCTACGAACTTAGGCAATATCTAGAGGAAGGAAGGACTGCAGATGAACACAGGTGTCGTTGTGACTAGCCAATTTGAGAAGATGAAGGAACACAGTCAGAAAATTATCGATCGTGCGGTTTTTTAATTACCATCCTATGGAAAAACATTCATTTTGCCTACAGTTTTTTGCAATAGCACAAAATATATAATATATAAAAGTGATTAACGCATTGAACAAAACAAAAATTGGTGAAAGGAACTGGAGAAACCTAGGTAATTAATCAGTCACTAGTAGTAGTCTCTATGTAGTCATAACAGTCAAGCAGATAGGATGCGATGGGTCCATAAATTCCTTGAGTGCTTCGTAATCCTTGTCCCCAGGTGCCGTTTGGTGCGAGAGTAGTAGGAGAAGGGTCATCTCTGGCGCACTTTTTTGAGTGCGGTTGTTTGAGGGCGGTTGCGCTTCTGGCGCAGCGTGTAACTCTGGACCACCCCCCCACCCCCCCACCCCACCCCGGGTAAAAGTTGGCAATATGTGGGGAAAAGTTTGGAAATCTGTGGAAAAGTTGTAAAATGTGGGGAAAAGTTGACAAAATGTGGGGAAAAGTTGACAAAGTCTGGGGAAAAGTTGACAACTT
>JAUYWV010123770.1:0-11573 GCA_032274565.1 Nematoplana nigrocapitula
ACAGTGCAGTCGCCAGGTTGCTGAGGGAATACCAACTTGCTGACAAATAATACTGAATCTGTTGCTTAGTATCGCAGCAGCGTTTGCTTCCTGAGTACGGTACACGCCAGCAGCATGCTGTGGACGAATATGCAGCATACTGGCCTTCCCTACAGGAAATGTAAATTTGAGAAAATACGTTCGCATTTTATAATTTATTGGTATGCTAATTCCGATATCAAAAAGTCGCAAATTTTAGTAAAAGTAAAAACACTTTTTGTAAAATGAACATATCTTATGCCACTCACAGAAGGACGTTTGAGGTTCACGAAAAATAAAGCGTAGTACGATTTCCACTGTTAAACGTGCCTCGCACTCACTAAGACAGATTGCATTTGCAATTATAAATATTCCGTAATATGTATCTCTCTCTCCTCAAAAGATGAACTTGTGTGCTTACTGCATCCCAAAAATCGTTTGAAAGCCCGCCGGAACTTGGCGGACATGGCGTTGTAGAGGATCGGATTGATTGCGGAGTTGATGAAGGCCATGATCCTTGCGAAAAGCATGAACCACATGTCGGTGAAGGGGACAGAGGAGAAGCTGTTGTAGACCACCCAAGCTCGGTAGGGGAGCCAGAGAATGGCAAAGAGGAACACTACGACCATCAGCATCTTGATGACCTGGAGAGATAAACAAATAGGTAGAAGTTACAAATTGTTTTTCGAGCTTATAGAACATTGGCAATGAAAAGTTCCACAACACTTTGAAGTGAAAATAAAAAGATTAGCATTTGTCAGGGAATATTTCCCGTCGTCAAGCACACCCAATGTGCCAAGAATCGGAGGAAGACAATAAAAATAATTTAACTAGTTAAATACTTAAACTGAAAAAGAATAGTTCTGTAGATCACCGAGTGCAAAATGCAAGCTGAATACGATCGACTGCATGTACCTTTTGCAATATCAAATATAATTAACTTCATATAAGCTAGAGTATCCAATTCCATTGAAAATTAAAACAGTCGAAGATGCGGTTAAAAGTATTTATTTCACGTGAACGGTGTCACCCATAGAAATAGAATATACAAACAATTAGAAGCGGCGTGCAATCCAATCATCACGGTCACGCTTGGTATTTTCAAACGGGGCAAAAAGAGTTGGTTTCCATTCACGTAGATTAAAAGAGGCAAAACTAAATGAAATATAACACAGATATGAATAAAATTATATTAAAATATGCGCCTGGATGAGAGCTACTATAATATATAACGTATAGCAGTATAACTTAAATAATAAAAAAGTTGTTCCTATAACGACTTTACCTAGTTTTTATAATGTAAAATAAGGGGCAGACACTGATTACACGCTATAGGCTTAAATCCATAGATTTTAATAATAACTATATATATAGCTATATTCTTAATGTCTTTGCTTAAATCCGACTGGTGTCGCTTCTACACCTTTTTAGCTGCAAATTAAAATATTAACTGAACTTTATTTTAAAACAACTGAATTTTAAATTAAAACAACTGAACTTGAAATTCCACTACACAGAGTGGATTATAGTGGAACAGGCTTTTCAAAATGCAGTCTTCTGTTGACTCAATCAATAGCTTTCACTGCCGAGATACCTCAGCGATTATCAGTGATATAATCGATCGGATTACACGGGTTAGCTTGCTTTCCATACGATTTGAATTTATTCGCGTAGAGATATTGTTTTGTAACTCGCACCAATCGAACATCCAAGTAACTCTGATGATGACAAACAATACAGGCAAGTTATGAAAGGTGTTAAAAAGGTATGAAGATATGCAAATAATATCACAAGAATATGTCAACAAATACAATTCACAAGCACCTTGATGGTGGGAAATCTTGTACACTGGAAAAAGTGGTAGTGGAACTGGTCACCATGAATTCGTATATTAACAAAAAACAAACGAGTGGACTACGTATGCAAAAAGCAAGCTAACCCGCATGAATTAGATCATGTAGTTGGAATTTCAAGTTCAGTTGTTTCAATTTCTAGTTCAGCTGTTTTCATTTTAAATTCAGTTGTTTTAAAATGAAGTTCAGTTATTTAAATTTGCGGATAAAAAGGTGTAGATGCTATATAGTCTATTTATATGGTTTCACTACTTCATGTGGCTTTGTCAGACAGAATATATGGATACATGAATACACGAACTATGTAAATACAAATCATTCCAAGCTTTGTCCAGCGAAAACAAAGTAAAAAAATTAAAGGCAATGAAGAATACAGTTCATTTTAAGAAGAGCACAATCGTTTGATTTCTTCAAAACAATGCACAGTCATCTGACACGCATGGAAGAGATTTCGGTTGTGTGTAAAACGAGACACGTGAAGGTGGCCGAGAGCATTATTTCGAAAGAATCGAGCGATTATGCTCTTTTAAATCAACAGTGTTATTCGTTGCCTCTGATTTATTTTTGGTTAGTGTTCGCTGGTCGATGATATCTTTGCACAATTTGTATTTTGGTTTTTGAAATTTATAGCAGTTCTGTATTCGTGTATCCATATATTTTGTCGGACGATTAATTTCAAAACTACAGTATATTACAATGTAAAAGAAAACCTATAGATACAAAGAGATTTTTCTTCCACAAGGAAAGATAAGTAAGGTGCAATAGCGGTGGCTTTGATATAATCCATTATACGGATTTGTTTTATAAATAGAATAAATACTCCACTTACATACTAACAATGCGCAATCAACACTTAAAGTCGAACACACCAATTTCCAGAAATATCAAATTTCAATTTTCCCTACAATTACTACCAAACTCGATGTATTTGCAGGCAGTTTAACAATTATACTTTTATTTATTGTTGTACGCTATTGACTTTTAATGATTAGTTAATAAAATTAATATTGATACCCTCTTTTTCAAAAATATTATGTAGAATTAAAATTTATATATGAAATGCGTGTTGAAATTCGATAATATTTTATATCAAACTACAAAAAATTATCACTTTTTTGATAGCAAAATAATTTTAAAATTCCAAATCAAGAGTCTCATCAAATCACAGTTGCTGCCATTGGGAAATTATATTTACTGTCTTCTGTGGGTCTCCTGTTTTGACTGGATAAAGATTACTTTTCCGTTTATTTTTTCTTTGAGATCAACTAAGGTAAAAGGAAAGCAATTAGACAAAAAAGTTCAAAGTTTTTTTTTGTCAAAAACAAATTTCCAGATGACCTACCATAAACCCTCTTATCGTTGAAAATGATCTGTTTTTCTTATAATTTCTGTGTCCTTGCCCAGATGAAGATAATGAAAGTTAAATGTCAAATTGTGATTGAGATGAAGAAGAAAGGAATATACAGTTGGGAATATGCATGATCCGATCAGGGCACTTTTGCCAAATGGCTCGGTATACAGATAAGAGCCATTATCAATGAACTGCCATTCAATATTCGATTTTATGAACTGCAATCTAAAATAAAAAATATTTGTATATTTTATAGAACTGTTTGCCTCTCCTGATGTTGTCATAAAACAGGTGCTCATTTAAATTCTTTTTGCAAAGCTCCTTGATAAGGCGCTCCGGAGTACCTGATAAGCCACAATGTAAAATACAATACAGTATGATCAATCCAACTTAAGTCGACTTTGTTTACTATTTTTCATCTCTTTAAGGTGCATATATTTTATTATTACTCTTGAATAAAGGAGAATTCTGTAACAGGTTGAAACTACAACTTTGCATTTTTAAAATATAATATAACTAAGGAAACAATACTCGAATATTCCAACATATTTATTTTACCAAAAACTGTTCAGTATTTTTCCATTGAAATTAATTTAGACCATTATTTCGTTTGCAGCGAATTACCATGGTATTAAAATATTTTATCAATTAATTATTGATCATAAGCAATAATTTTACTATAAGCAATAAACAATAATATTTTTACATTTTTTTAGTATTTTACCTTTTCATTCGTCTTTCGATTCAAGTTTGCAATATATTTACAAACCCACAAAGTATAGGTAGTAGCATAAATTACCACGAATAATAAAATACACAATTTACCGGTATGCTATACATTTAACACCTGGTCCAGATATTTTACGGTTTAAAGATTTATATTTAAATAAGCTGCAATCTAAGAAACATCATCTGGATTTCGTTAATTTTGTCTTATATGTCAGGTTATTGCATGTTTAAGTAAGAAAACTTTTGAAAGTGAAAAATATCTTGCTGGAAAATGTATTTATATATTTGAATCTAGGAACGAATGGTAAAATTGACATGAAAATAAATATCAGCCACGCCCATTTTATTAGTTCACGAAATATTTTCAATGTAGTGACGATGGAATACGAGAAGGCAAGTAATTCTTCAATGCCGTATCTGATCAAACAAGTTGACTTTTTCTAAGAACTTCATCAATCAAGGATTTAGTAATTTGCATTTTAAGTGTCGTTTAACAAGTGTTTTTTTCACAACAAACCTTTGATAATGAGTCGTAGTTGCGGCTCGAAACGTCAGAATTAAAGCATTATTTTTACAGTGGTTTTTTCTTTAATATGATTATATTTTGTTACTCCTAAAAACTTGATGATATCTCATATCTCATGCAGAACACTGCATCTTCATATATATATCTTATTTCATTTGTATTTTATGACCATTTTATTTTTTGGGTAAATCTTTTTCGGAGTCGCAGATATATATAGTTTCAAATATGGTATTATTGATTAGTAGCTACTACGTAAAATTTGAGCGTTAAAAACTGTAAGAGAAGATGACAGGGATTGCAAATTGAATTAAAAATCGTTCGAGAATGTAATTACGATTTTAAAATCGCATTTATTTTGTTGTGTTTTCCTAATATTTAGCCAAACAGTGCAGTATAGTTGTGTCTCATGCCCCAAAACAATGAGATGCAGCGATGCTGAACATGCTGGAATTCATAAGCTGCATTTATCCCCATCTCTACTACTGTACAACTATATGGGGTTAGACATATTTATGTCATCTAAAAAAACTAATACTGCTACAGAAAAGGGCAATTAGAATAATAAATAAAACACCATATCTAACTTGTAAACTAAACCTTTGTTTTGTCAAGGAAATTTATTAACTCTACAAAGTTTGATTAAGCTGAGAACAACCCTACTCGTCTATGATATCAAATTCAAAGTAAATCACCCTTTAATATGCTACCTGTCAAAATAATCTAAATATTTCTGGCAGACATTCCAATCACATTCATTTATCTGATTCAAGAACAGAGATAAGAAAAAGAACCATCTATGGAAATGGCATTTCTGTAGCAAATTTATACCTGCATAAATTTTATGAAATTCAAAATAAAAACCTCTTTAAAATCACGGCAGATTGTTTTTCCATAATAATCTATGCCCTCTACATTTTCCATTAGAAGAACTGTTTGTTGGCTGTTTTTTGTTGTTCTAGTTTTGTTAATATGTTTTTGCATTTCCGTTAAATATTAGTTAAACCGCATTTTATGTGTTTCTAAGTTTGTAAATCTGTCAGCAGGGCATGATGGTCTCGATCACCTTTTGATGCCTGTCATCCTGCTCCCCTTTAGAGGTATATCATTGTGTGCCCTGCTCGCTAATGACGGCGGCAGGATGAATCTGATTATTAAAAAAATAAAATATTCTCATTATCAAATACTATGTTTTTCAAAATGTTTCAGCATTTCAACACGCTATACTATTACATGAGTAGTTTAATATTATGCAAAAATGGACGGAAATGACAGTTTTAAACGTAAATACCTTATGAAAAACGACACATCTATCTATATATCTACCTATATTCCTTCGGGTTTTACTCTCTGGATAACAAACTACTTGTCTCAACGCATTCAGTCAGTCAGGATTCGTGATGTCGTTGGCGAGTGCCTGTCGGTGACGTCTGGGGTTCCGCAGGGATTTTTTTTGGCCCCTTTCTCTTCAACTTAGTTGTGTCCACTCTACACACTTCATCGCCATCTACGTCTGTCATCAAGTATATAGACGACTGCACTTTCTTATTGCCTCTCTACAAATCGCGTCCCGATTCTGTCACAGCGGAACACCTTCGCATGGTCACATGGGCACTTTCCAACGGTTTGAGGCTGAACTTGAGGAAATGTAAGCTGTTCGTCATCCCCAAATCACCTTCTTGTGCCCATTCCATGCTTCAGGATATTGAGGAGGTTAATTCTGTCAAAGTTTTAGGAGTTCACTTTACAAATGACTTAAATTTGAACATGCTTGTCTCCAAAGTTATCAAAAGTGCATCTCAAAGACTCTATGCTCTGTGAATTCTTTGGCTTGTCCTACTTTAAAACGATTTATTGCTTATCTATCAAGTCTTTGTGAGATCTCGTCTGGAATACTGCGCCCCGCTTTTTGTCGGCCTTAATGCTCAACTTTCCTCATCCCTGGAGAGAATTCAGAAACGGGCTCTTAAAATCAGTTGTAATGTTGATTGCCAATGCAGTGATTTCCCCAGGTTACGAAATAGAAGAGAGTTTGCTGCAAAGAATTTACTTACCGCTATTTTAACTAACTCTACCAATCCCCGTCTACGTCTCAACGAGAGCGGACGCCTTTTGCAACCTCCCTCCCGAACTATGCGGCGACCAAACTCTTTCTTTCCGTTTACTTCAATCCAGATAAACAACACCCTCACAAACTATAAATGTGCTCCACACGTGTGCATCTTATTTTTAATATTTTTGATTCCGTATAGCTTCTAAGCTTTTCCAGTATAAATTGTGTAATTGTTTTTTCCTTTTTTCTAATTACTGATGTCTCATGTTTGCTATGTGCTGCATTATAATATTTTGTTTCCTGGTTAGATGATAGAATCCCTTTCGTTCTTGTAAACCTGTTTAATTCCGATTTTCATTGGTTTCTCGTGAAAATGTACATTTACTTGTTTAATACTTATATCTACAGTATATATAAATATACTAATTATCGACTTCGAACGTAAGTCTGCAGGACTCTCAGACAGACCATTTTATAAAGATGCGAGTAGACATCAAAGCCATGCAAATGGCTACCTCACAAACCATGAAATCTATCGGAAGGAAGGCGTCCCCCAAGTTCTCTCCAAAATTGTCCAGACGCATAATGGATTGTCCAACGAGGCATAGGGTCCTTTTATAAACTGAGCAATCGTTTCGCTACATCACGAATGTACGGGTTTCTTATCTCTGAATGCACACGTCAGAAATGAAACTGAATTGTGACGAAATGTCTTTTCGATGAGGAAAAATAATTTAGTCGATCTGATGACTTCAGTATGATTATAGAACGTTGAGTTGCTTCCACCCAAGCTGAGGGATGGTGCATACAGGGCTAAACTTAATGTTCAGTTTGGATCCAAAGGAGCTCTTGGTCACGTGAATATATTAGTGAAGTTGATCGGAAGATAGGAGGGGACAACCTAAGTGACTGTGGAGACGCATTGATTTTATACTAGGACAATGCTGCATTTCAGTTGAAGTGGTTCATCCGCGTAAATGATTTGCCGAGAATGATTTGAGTGTGCTGGAATCGATGGTGTGTGGCTAGTCTGAATTTAAATCTGCAGGAATGTCTATATATGGGTTCTGCCGGTTCTCTAAACTGAAAAGTCAGTAGATAAATAAAATCTTCCAATTCTTGCCTGTTCGATTCGGTTGTTTTAATGCATTTAATTTATGACTACTTGCAGTGTCACAACTGCTTTGCTGCCTTAAAAGAGACTCATTAGGGGAAAAAATCAAGCTGCTATGTGTAATCACCTTGTTTCTATACTATGATCTGTGAAATCATTACATATATACCGAAATTAATTCAACCGTTTAATGATATAAAGTACCATAGGGGTATTGTGTAAACGTCTCACAGCATGCATTCAGCAAAATCCTCGGAGTCAACTGATTAGGAAATTTGTTGATAACACTGTCTGACACCAAATTTGTTTTATGATGAATGACTCTGGATGACCATTTAATAAAAGTTTTGTCGGGTTTTTAATAGTTATCCTGTTGACTTATTATGTCCATTATTTACATTATGCCTACTGCGAATGTTTGCCAGTTATAATTTTGGTTTGTCTATGCATGACACTTTGAATTATAATCTAGAAGTCAGAATGATTATTTATCATTGTCGGATGATAAAATTAAATGGACAGAAATCACAAGAAAAATAAATCAAGTTTGCGGTGGTGAAGGTATATAGTTCATTAAAGAAACTTTTTTACGGTGAATAAAAAAATTTTACTGATGGTAAATTCGATTTAGATGACCAAAATAGAAGTTGAAGGCCCAGTTTGAACATCGAAGAGCAGAGTATTTTTTAAGGAATTTTTACTGGTCGGCATTAGGAAATAAGTAGGCCTAAAATTTCACAACTAAAACCAAATAACATAATTCGAAACTTCTTTAAAATGTTTGTAATAAGTTGAAAAAATGGTATTATGTATGTAGGTCAGAAAAACCTAATTATTATTTTTTACATCATCTGAAAATTTGAATAGGTACTTAGTATGGTATATGGTTACAGAGATTTCCTATAAAAATATATTAAAAAAATCAATGCTAAAATGTTACTTTTTACACATCAGGATATAATTAAAATCTTTTTAAGCATCGTAGAGATATTCAATGTAACACTTCCATTGTTTCCGAATATTTGCGCCATCGGTAAGCAGGTTTTTCCATCCTTATTGTTGATAGATATCACTCTATCCTGATTGTCTCGGTTTCTCGGAGCTTCTCTAATTTTGCAATGCATCATGTCCGTTTTACCTTTCTTTTCTAACTCTTCAATGGTCTCACATATATCTCTCCACCAACTGTCACGTGCTTTCTCTGTTTCTCTTCTGAGTTCATTGTTCAATTGTTTGTATTTTCGTCTTCCAGTATCATTATTGATGGATTTCCATTTTCTTCCTTCTTGCATTTTATTAATCATTTCTGGAGTTATCCACGTCTTCTTTGGAGCAATTGTTTCTATGTATCCTATGTTGATTTCCGCTGCCTTCTTTATACTTTCTTTCATTTTAGTTCACTTATCATTTATTGTGGTTGGGTTGACTCTTTGTAGTTCTTGATCCACTTCTTCTGCAAACTTTGTACGAATTTCTTCTATTTGTTAGTGTTCCATTTGTTTCGTATTTTCTTAATCTGGTCCAGGCGATTTTCCATTTCTTAGATTCTTCAAAGCCGGTTCAAAGCTGGTAATTCCTTCACCAACGGAGTGGTTTTTAAATTTTTTTAAAATTCAAATTCCTGTATTGGAAATTTGCGAATTTGTAATACATATGTCGCAGACTCTGCGAAGCGCAACCGCATTCTTGGAAACCTCTTATTTATCGTATTCTGTAACTACAATTAGTTATTACTGTTGCATAGAAAAATTGGCGTTTTCACCTTAAAACGATCGAATTTTTCGCCGAGTAAAGCATATCTGTATTTGTTTTTATGATTTTGTGTAAATAAACCTATCAGTTCCAGCAATTCTTTTGATTTCATTGCATTTTTATGCTCCTTATTTTTAATTGTAGTGGTGTCTATACTGCAGTTGGGAATTCCATTGTGTTTAAGTTATAAGCGGTTTATTGTGAAATAACTTTAACTGACTATTCCAATTGATTCTATATCATCATCATCATTAGGTACCGTATTCTATTAGAAGGTTGGCAACCATAACATCATGTGAAAATGTATAAAATAACCTTTGTCTACAATAGAAAACATAAGCTATTCCACCAGGAGGAGGTGGTATTTTTTTCACTAACTCGGGCCGGCCTGGCCAAGGCAAACGTGGTTGCATCACCGTTCTGTGCCGTCTGCGGGCCGCCAATAGAAGAAACGGCAGAACACCTCGCATGCTCAGCTTGGGGGTGGGCTCGAGCTGACATTTTGGAGCATACAGCAATCATGGCTGAAGGCCTCGGAAAACCGAAAGATGTCGTCAAGTACTTGCGGAGGGTAGGTCGGGTGGAACCCCCACTCGATCCCGTCAATATCCCCGGGGCAAGACGTGGTGTGAGCAGAAGAAGAAGAAGGTGGTATTTTATAAAATACATACATCTGATATTTTCTGAAAAGAGCTCTGTAGATTTAAATTTATTAAAAGAATTTAGTGCTACTCTTGATAAGTATATTGTTGTTGTTGTCTTGTTAGAACTAAATATGACTGAATGAAATAAAATGTGGTTATCTTTTAATGACGATTTTCTAGTAAATGTATAATGATACCTTCAGATGATTGACGCTTTATTTAGTATTGTATTTTTGCTTTTCTATAGTGTACTAAATCTATAAATGCTGAAGTATTGCAGGGAACAATATTCAATTCAACTGCTATAAACCTATTTTCCCTTTTTCGTTATTATTTTCTAACCACTCTAATTTTTACTCCGAAATATACTCATGGGGAATTGTTTTTCACTTTTGATTATTATATTTGTGTAAGGAAAATTGCATGTGATGATAATGCGTGTAATGTATTTCTTTATTTTTCTCCTTTTTGCAGTCGCCTTACTTGTTCCCTGGTCAATTTCCACCCGGAACTGGTCCCGGCCCAAATTTCTGAGGATTAGATGAATGTTTTTTTGAACAAACTTATTAACTAAAACAATTTTATGTGTTAAAACCATAGACTTGAAGTAAGATAAACTACAGTATACACTAATCAGCTGATTATCGAGGAGTTTCGATTTACCTGAGTAGCCTAAAGCTTTTTAAAATTTAAAAGCTGCAGTGCCATATTGGCTGTAAAAATATAAAATTAATTATAGTAATGTCTTATTGACATTCTTTTATTAATTTCCTAGCTATACTTGGCAACTGTCAAACCTTTTTATTATTATTAGCTACACCAGCACCATAAAATTTTATAAACATTCTTATTTTTGCCTTCTGTCATGGTGCTACTTTACATATATTCAACGCTGTGGTGATTTCGTTTATCTTACTGAAAGCCTGGTTAAAACAAATGTCATTGTTCTGAAAGAAAAAGAATGCACATATAACAAAATTACGAAAAAGTTATTTTCTGTCGAACAAATAGTGCAGTTATTATTCGCCAAACGCTGTTATGGGTGATGCTGTCCACGTTTTCACTCCGCGGTGAACCGCTTTGTTGGTTTCTGGCGATTTCGTGTTATCGAGTAGAGCTGCACTGTCATTTCCTGGACATATTGTACATTGTGTGCACCTTTACTTTAACTTTGCATTATATTGTGTGGATTATTAAAAAATTATGTGTAAATATTTTTAAACTATTGCATCTCTTCTCTTTGTGAATAAATATATTACATTTTCTGAATTAGCGGCCTAAAATGCCATTTCCCTTAAAAGAATAGGATCTTGTCATTTTCTATAATATTCGCTAGCTATTATCATTCCAGTAATGGAGCTGTGCGGTTTGCCCATAGAATAAGAAAGAATAGAAGGAGCGCCAGCTCTAATTTGGTTGGCTCGCCTGAAGCCGGTTTCCTCCACTAAAAATGTCCTCTCGTGAAAAATCAATAAATGACCCCAATGCCTGTTAGTGAGAAGATTTAGTGCAGCAAACACACAATTTATTCACAAA
>JAUYWV010123781.1:0-11573 GCA_032274565.1 Nematoplana nigrocapitula
GCACCACCCCTCAGGGTGGTCCCCGGGGACACCGTGTGCGCAGAGGCACTGGAGGTTTCACGATTGTCCCCAAGAGACGGTGATCAAGTGAGGTGAGGGTTAGACTCTGCAGGTATTGTTGTTGTTGTTGTTACTCCCTTCACTCCCGTCAGAATCTGGATAGGAGCCGTTCGGCTCTAGCGATGAAGGGCAGAGTCCTCGCTGCCTCTCGGAGAACTGTGGGGCCTTCCATGTTACCACATTCCGATGATGTACTACTTTTAGTAGGATACTTTCATTAGTACTATGATAAAGATTTATTACAGCATTAACAAATTTGATTAGCGGATTAAACTTATAAAATATGTGGATATATTAAATTTCTATAATATTATAATAGTTAATGCTAATTATGCATCTGTCATTTTAAACTTTCTTTCCTGGTTTATTATTACAATTATTGCAATGCGCTACAATAGACATTACCTTTACTCATTTCCATGCGTTTTATTCTACTAAACTGGCGCCGTAAACAAATATTTAGATAAAGAAAAATTGAACAAACATCCTGAACTTTAATTTATTAAATTATTAAAAGAAATAGGTGCACAAATATTTTTCAGAGTTCTACTAAAATTAACAAAGCTTTACTGAAAAAATCCAAAACAATTTATCTGAACATTTTGTTTCCTGAGACTTTTGGGGGGGAGGGGAGGGCTGAAACGATATCAAAACGTCGTATGAAGTCTCTGTTGCACACGATAAAATAGAAATCTATTTAATAAGCAAAATGCACACACGCAGTCAATCTCGAACACAGACTAATTACTCGCACTTAGTTGCGTCCACTTAGACTATTTTTTCCTGTGCAGTAGGGCCTGTTATATATAGAAAAACATACACTGAGGGGGAAGCACACCAACATAATGCAGACAAGCAGCACACGGGGAGGGAGACCCAACGTGCGCTGAATGGAGAGAGTTCTCCAAGAGTTTTCATTACAACGAAAGCAACACTATAACAAGAAATGTGAAGTGCAGTGTACGAACGTTATTAATTTGGTTGATTGTCATATTAACTGTAAGAATGTAATTCCTGAATGAAACACACTAATTTCAAATTACGACATTTTTTTATTTCTTATGCGGGCATTCCAATTTCGAATATAGCTTTCAGCAAACTAAAAAATATTAATATGAGCAAACTTTATAATTATTTAAACAAACAATTATTTAACATCACTGGAAATACAGCCTACAAGAATAAAACAAAATCATGATGAGCTGTTCACAGAACACAGAAAAAAACAATTATTGCATGTCTGCATTAAGTATATCATCTTTATTAATACATCTAGGTAGGAATGTTTGCATTTAGCTGGGTTAATGACAACACGAGATGGTATTTCGATAATGAGTTGTGTTTAATCCTCCTGATCTGGCAGCATCTTTGTCATAAACAGCAGGGCCCAAGTTGTGAAGAATTTGTTTAATTGACGATTGGAATACGGAATATTAATATTGAGAAATGTTGAATAAGCTGGTATAGGTTTATTCGCATGGGTTACCTTCAACCAACTCTCGAAGATTTTCCTTCATTTCAGTATTTCTTTTAATTCGATAAGGTACGCCTAACTTCTACTTTGCCACCCGTCCTGATATGTCCTATCCGGTAATTTTCTGCCACACACACTTTTTTTCGTCGATTAGGCATTTTATATTCAGACGAGAAGTATATAATGCGAGGCATATAAATTTAAAAACGAGCTATAGAATCGAAATTTGAATGTAATATTAATAAATAAGAGTAAGACTGTCTTACCTGAAAAGTTGAATGTCTTCATTTAAATATTGAAAGTCCAAGTTGGAAAATAATTTCCTAACTAGAACTAAGAATCTCGTAATTTGAAATTAGGTAGGTTGTCAAATTTTGTAGTCAGGAAATTTAAAAATTCAATGTTCCAATTCGTGTAGTTGCCCTTTCTATTCCTAAAGAATTTGTTATCCTAATGCCAAGACTATACCGAATGTTGAAAATACAATATGCGCATCTGCTCTTTCAGGTACGTTTGAAACAAATTCTACAATCGGACTTAGCCGATATTTTTTTAATTTACCGAATTAGAAGATCCACTTGATGAAAATTAGAAATACGTTGTTATAGAGGGGGTTGACAACGTTTAATTAGAATAATGCAATGGCGGACTGCATTGGATAGGAGATGTAAGCAGATGACTAGCGAAGCGGCAAAGATTAGATAAGAATGGAATGATCGAATGTGTTTCAACTGCCTCCATAACCTGTTTTCGTGGTGATTTTCAAAGTAATTTTTGCCTGGCGGGAAATCCACCCACACTTGTAAATTGATCGGTAATTGGCATTAAGTGATACAAGCACTCGTTGTTGTTATATCGAATGGAAAGAAATCGGAGGAGAATATTCAGAGGCGGAGGGGAGGCACTACTAATTTGCGAAATTCCAAAAATAAATATCTGTAAATAGCATTGGAATTCAGCAAATAATTAAAATGCTATAAAATTTCTAAAATATTCACTAGCGCATAGAGGGAAGGAGGAAGTTTACAAATATTGAGCTTTTGTTTGTCTTAATATATAGCCTTGCTTTGATTTGTATACCACGGTTAAATGAACTCTGGCTTCGAACTTTTACATTTTAATATAAGCACGTTGGTATCGGTGTTCAACAGTATCTCATATCAAAATCACAGTGGAGCTACGGGTCCTTAATTTATAATTGTCTCTTTTTTACTTGGTCCTCAAAAAGGTCCTCAAAAGTCCTTTTTTGGGAAGAGTAGGTCCTTAAATTTATTTAGTACAATAAAAACAGAAGAAAAGCTACAGCGCCTTCTAGACAAAGTAGTAAAGAGAGTAAATGTAAGGGCCTTATATGTACTATCAATTTCAAAAAAACAATGTATGGCTATAAGCAAGCCAAAGGATCAGAAGTGTCAGCTAAAAATTGATGAAGTCTTAACATTAAACAAGTGAAATCTTTTAACCACCTAGAAAGCTCAATCATTGACGATGGCAAATGTGATACGGAAATTAAGAGAAGGGTCAGCACGTCAAAGCAGTCATTTCAAAAGCTAGAGAGAGTATTGAGAGATAGGAAGATGGCGATTGGAACAGGAAAAATAATTCTATTCTGTTATGTCTAACTTATGGAAGTGGATTTTGTACGATGTCATCACAGATAGAAAGCCAGCTTGAAGCCATTGAAATGTGGGTTTTGCGAAGAATGCTCAGAATATCCTGGGTAGACCACATTTTAATGAATAAGTCCTAAATAGAGCAGGAGAAAAAAGAAAGAAAGTTGATCAAATTGATAAGAAAAAGGCAGCTCGAATTTCTGGACCATGTCATGAGGTAAGAGGGACTAGAAAAATTATAACAACAGGCATGATTGATGGAAAAAGAGGAAGAGGACGACCTCGTCTAACATACCTGGAAAGTATTAGAAAATGGATGCAGGTGCAAGTACCGGAGGAACGAAATGTGTTGAAAATCTGCAAGGATAGAGAGATTTGTGGAAGTCCATGGTTACCTATACGTCTGTGAAGGACACGGTACATACATTACATAGATAGATAATAAAACAATTTTAACCATTTCTTTCTTTTGAGGCTTCTAATGTCAAAGAAAATTGCTCTTTGTGCATTACTCTGATTAAATAGACTATGACCCTTAGACTGTATTTATCCATGTGTCCTACTTTTATTGGTCAGAGCTGACACACGAAATTTAAAAAATGTTTAGCAGCAGAAACGATGAGAAAGATTGATGAAGCTATCACCAGTGATATTGTTAACCTATAAAAGATCTTCAGAAACAAATAGAAGATGTGTGTGATACGGCATTGGAAACCCAAAATCATATAAGTCTAGGATTACGTAATTGAAAGCATTGAGACAAGCTTCACAGAAGAGAACTGGGGAGTTGGAATCAGTTGAAGAGTCGATAAAAAATAAATTGTGAAAAATGGGATAATATTATTATAATAAATATATCAGGAACATTTATTTTACTCCTTCGGTCTCGGTAACACTTCTAGAAGTTAGTAAAACCCACAATATAGTCATAAGTATATGACATAACAAATTGAGTATGACACAATAGATATATTTAAAAATCTCCTTCAAATCCATGTCTGGTCCTTAAAGGAATTGGGCAAATTTCTGTGTGGCTACCCTGTAAGCGTCTCTTATTTAGTCAATATGAGGTAGATTATTTTCCAATTTTTTTCAATCAGTGTCAGTTTACTTGAGAATGAAAATTAATACTTCTCCGTTGTGTTTGTAGTCAGTGTTTCGTTTCATCATTTCATGTTTTTGTAGAAAAAACATTTTGCTATAGAAATACATTCATAGAGATTTATGAAGAACGCTCCGTTTGATTAAATCATTGCAAGGGAAAGAAAGTTATTATCATACAATTTTTACCAGAAATGTAGTGGGTCAATGATTTTAAACAAATACACTTGGATAAATCGAATAAAATTCAGGGAAACATACGTACACTGAATATCTGTCCATTTTGGATTGTAATAAAAAGTAGCCTTTGTTGTCAGCCCGCGAAGCTACCGTATTTTCTGTTCATTATTTTATAACCTCATTCATATTTTTGGCGTCTGCCGACGTTGCTTTAATGCATCGATTGTAATCATTGATTCAACCGTGCTATTATTAACACGCATAAGTTGTTTCGTTGAAACACTGAAAATAAAATTTGATTTTCCCTCTAATCACTCCCGGTCTAGACTCGCGAAAACAAAGTTCAGATTGCAAAAAATAGAAAAGTTTGCGTGCACATAATTTCTGTTTTGAGAGCCATGACTTGAAATTATAGCTTTGAGGACTTTTCCTTATGTTTGAAGAGGAGCGTTTTTCGCGCCCCGAACTGTGACGACTAAATGCCCCAATAAAAACACATCAGCGCTGAAATGCTTGTGGTCAGTAGCGCACTCCCACAGCAAGTCCAGTCCTCACTGCTTTCATTTCACTTTAAGCGGACACATTTTAGATATAAATTGTATTGACAGATTTTAGTTCTGATGTCACACTGATATGAAATTGAGAGGCTTGTGGTATTCTTATGCGGTGTATATTTTGTGGTTTATAAATAAAATTAATTATATTATGTAATCATTTAATTTTTCCGCGTTGCATCGATTATTCTGCTTGAACACGTTTTCCAGATTGAAACGCGCGTAAAAACTTTCTGAAAAAAAAACAGTAGAATCTAGAACTATGAAATGTAACGGTGCAATTCGTGAATCTGACATTTGCTTTTCTTCTTTTCAGTTTATTCAAAGTGTGATCTACATTTGAGTCGCAACTTGACGACTGGTCACGTCGGAACTATGACGAGAAATTCTCGCTGCTATAAGCTCAAATAATTGTTTTTTTCTTCCTGATATATAAATATATATATATATATTAGTTTTTTAAACTAACTTTTTATTCATATCAACAAATAACTGGTATCACGTGACACTTGCAGACCTAATGTACTTACGTCCTCGTCCTATTATGCTATTTGTATATTGTTTTTACATAAGTGATTATTCATCATTTGGCATATATTGACAATTCCATCCGTTTCCTTTCTCCTGTTTAACTGCTATAGGTTGTGAGGTATTAACTGTTTCTATCTGTTCGCAGTTCTTTACCATTTTTCTCGCTAACAGCTTATTCCATAATGGCTTTTCAAATATTATATTATGTTTATTATATTATTACTATATACACGTATATATCCAGCTATCTATATATTTTCTAATTTGCTGTATTTTTACTCACCAAAGAAACACGTTTCTATTTGTTCATTAAATGTTTCAACCTTTTTACAGCAGATACAGTGATTTTCTCTGAACAAATAAATATATAACTCTAATGCTTACTTTGATTACCTTCGTTGTAATTCTAAGAAATGGAGAAGCAGATGTCTTAAAATTTAAAAAATGAATATAAGAACTCCTAATAGAACATCTCAATACACAGGAAGGAGTACTTGATAAGTACAACCAGTTATGCAAAATATATAGATGAACGACAAGTAATACCTTTTTTAAATACAGAATGACCTAATTCCTGATTGGGCGTTTTTAAAAAGGCTGCAACACCTGTGTCAGATAACCGTCTTTTATTCAGCGCTAAAATAATATGGGTAAAAATATTTGCAGATGTTTGTTTCACTCTGTATCATTTCAACCGTCATCCTCTGCACTGGAGGACAGTTAATACCTTACCAGTGGCCCGTTGCAGCTACGCGTGCAAGTGTTGTTATGAATAAAGCACAACAATGCCAGGTCGATATTAATGACATCGCCACTGCCGGACCCCTCAATTGAACGTATACGCCAAATACGCGCGGATAACCTCCGCATGTAACGCAGAGCCCTACTCTTGCTTGTATTCAACGCGAGATAGATTACACCAGAGTGAGAAAGTGTGAGTCGACAGAAAATCAATAGATCAGCTTGGCCGACTGCAGCTTTTAACCAGCCTGCGTGAGCGTGAGTGAATCAAGTCGCGCTCTCTGTCAGCAAACTGATCAATCAGACGACGCGTTTTAACAGTACGCGACCCAATGACCCAAGAATCACGTAGCTTGCTTAATAATATAGATTTCGAGTATCGTATGTCTGATCTGAAATTAAGTCAAATGACACCCCATGAGAACGCATTTAAAACGCACATTTGTAGGGTCATACGCCCGAGAGCAACAGGCCATCGAAATTTCAACTTTGATGATACGTGTAGTCTCAATATATAATATTGAAAACGAAATTCGACAGAAATTAGTACATTGTTATTGAGTGGGAAAGACTTATAGTAGGACATGAGAATACACAGTAGGGTGCGCCTTTATAACGAATTAAAATTCAGCAAATAACTGATTTTTAACATTTGCTAAAATATTGTACATAAATTTTCAACAAATAATGTGAAAGTCAATCAGATAATCAAGGTACAGTACTTACTTTCTTTGCTATTAAACAACAGAAGCATTGAAAAGGTGGGTCAACACTGTCTGGTTCTTACCATCCAAAGCTTTGTCGATTTTCCGGATATCTGTCAAGAATTTGTCTTCACCATTCAGCATAAAATATCTTCGGATTAGTTCCACTGCTTCAATTAAGGCCCACTTATTGGTTGTTGGAGGATTTGATAAAGGTGATTATCTTATTCGACTTGCTTATCGGTACTGTCACCAGACGTAGTTTGTTTTGGGTTTGGTTTTCTACACAGAAATCAACGAGTTTAGCGCAGATCGTAATATTCTCGTCGATATTGATGTAGTCAGCCATGGACCAGGATTGATCCTGCGCTTCACAGCTGATCCCAGATATAACTAAAGGTAATTTCGGCTTGTTGCTCTGCCGCAGATTTGTGCTCGGATTCTTTTAAGCTGCAGTGTTTTGAACAGTTTTTGACATGGAGTGGATCCACTAATTCTTCAAAAGCTTATTTGACCAACCTAAGTGCAACGACCAAATCGAATTGAAAGTTTTGTTTAGTATCAAAGGCAACAAGGCGCCGTAATTCTACAAGCCTGAGACGGTAGTAAACATTTTCCCTATTTTTTAGTCTGTGCGCTTATAACGAACCTTTTATCGGTTCCCCTTTCACTTCGTTATATGCGCACACTATTGTATGTGCTTATTTTTTAAATGATTCGAGCTTTATGCACTGATCAACTCCATGACATTACTTTTCTCTTTTTCCAAATCTGAAACTGAAACTTCCGTCTTCTAATAAAAGTAAAAACCATACGGTAATTTTCTCTCGTCACACAAAAGTGAAACCGAAACTTCCGTCTTCTAAGCAGAATAAAACAACATCGTGATGTTCTCTCTCGTCTCGCAAAAGTGAAACTGAAACTTCTACAGTCTCAGAAAAGCCAAACTATTCCAAAAATAAATCAAAGGTTGTCGTGTATTGTATACATTGTCATGTATTTTTTATCTCATTACGAAATTTCCATTTTGAAACAAAGTTTGCAAACTAAAAAGTAGGCGAGAAATCTAAACCACAAGCAAAACTACAACGCGCTACCTAAAGCGAACCCAAGCATTAAGACATGTATATAGCGTGTGATACAATTAGGCATTCTCAACCTGCATTACTGACACGAAATCCCCAAACACAAAAATACAACCAAAACTGTGCTACATTCCCCATACCAAATATGACTGAAAGCATGACGGCAAAGTAATGTTACCTAAATATTATCAGCACTTTATCTTGGGAAGTTTCCAAAATGCATGGAAATACATTATTACATGTATGGAAATCATACAGTTGCTTAAGTGTCGCTATTTGTCCACCGTTGTAACGTAAATTTCTACAAAAGGCGTTGCTGATACGGAAATTGGCAACATCGATATTTAGAAGAAAATACTGTAGCATTGCTTGGAATGAGTCCTTTCTTCATTGCTGCTGCACATCAAATATGCGGGACGCCTCATAGAAGGATTCGCCTCACTGACAACGGTCAATACAATCGTTTGAGGTTTGATCTGACAAACATCAATCTCTTTCGCATCGTTGAACGTGTTGATAGTGTGACTCAGTTTGGCTTGAATTGCCAACACCTGAACGATGGAATGAGTATGCATATAAAGTGAGGTAACTACCGATGCAAGTTACTGGTTCATCTTTTTGTACGTACAAACGGACGGAGCTATAATAGTCGAACGATGACATTCAAAGGGCTGCTATTTCTAGTAAGTTTAATTTTATGGAATGCAAATTATTGCTTTATTTTTATTATTATTATTGTTCTTCTTCTTCTATTTATTCTTGGTGTATTATACAATAAGAGTGGCTCAAATAGTCTACATCACGAGAATGTGTTTTTGCTTACATTAGCCTAATTAAGTTCAAATGATGCAATGTAGACACTGCATAGTCCTGTTAGATACTTTATATCCACGATTATTTCATTGAGTCAAGTGAAAACCCTGTGTTTAATCAATATTATCTGCAGATTATATTTGAATTTCGTACGCAATAAATTATGATTAGTAGCTAAATGTGTCTGACTCTTTCAACGAAGAACAACTCCAGACCTCATAGAAAAATTACAAAAAAAACAGTTGCAAGTTATTGTGACCGAAATTCTTCTCATTTGCTGACAGAAGGCGTTACTAAAATACTTTAGTAGTCTCCAAAGAAAAAGATAGATTTAATAGTAAAATTTCTCGTGACTATTGAAATATATGAAGTGCTACGAATTTCAGATATCCCATACTCAAAGTTTATCGACATTCGGTAGAATGGATCAGCTTAATTATAATTATTTCTCCCAGTCTGATAATTGATGATATGCAATGGAAACACGAAGATGTTTGAATTCATTTCGATGTCATTGTTTGTATGTATGATTATTTCAATACTTCTCCGAAACTATACTGGACCTCATTTTCTGAACATTTACACATATACGCAGTCGCTGACGAGTTGAATAAATGGCTACTTTTCATCCCATGAAATCTTACATATTTTTACAGATATTCACCATTATTTACCCGGATCAAATTTTTTGTGAATATACTGAACAGCCATTGCACGCGCGCAAAACGCGTCAGAAGATGGCATTTGTGGGATTTTTATATGATTTAGAGAATTTTATAGTATTCGCATTTTTTGTATGTTTTAGATTGTCGCTTTCTGTCTCCTAAACTTTGTCACAGAAGTAAAATCCAGAGAGGAATTGGAAGAAGAGTTCATAGAAACAGAAAAAGAAGGTAATTTAGGTGAAAAGCTTATGAGAGATTTTTAAATGATGTACACCATATACCATAGTGGTCCACTAATAATGGACTTACAACATCATTAACCTGAATAGAAAGCATTCTTTGTTTTCATGACTTGCGCATGCTCCTGATGGCAGAATGTAAACGTTAATAACAGCCAAGAAATAAATACATCGTAAGTACAGTGACTGGAATGGCATACATTCGTTGAAGAGAAACGCAAATAGTCATTTGGAAAGTAGCAACACAACCACAAAATTCAGAGTGAGAAAATTGGCAACAAAAAGATTTCGAACGAAAGAGTATTGCAAATTATGGCAACTGAGAAATAATTTTACAAAGCATCGATGAATGAAAATTAAGATCGTGGATGGTTTAATCGAAAGAAAGAGCGATAGAGGAAAGCAGAGAAGAGACACAGGACGGCATTATTGCCAACATTCGCAACAGAGACAGCACCGGATGATGATGATTATGGTTATTACAGCCATTTTGTTTAGTGAACCTCTCCTTTCTCTTGCAGATTTAAATGGACCTTGCAATCTTCGGTGCTTTATGAGAGGATGTAAGGGTGGTAAAGTGAAGAAGGGTGAATGTTCGTGCAAAAAATGTGGTAAATAGTCGGTGAGTGCTAAATAGACAAGGTTGTATGATGTTTTTACGGTGTAGCCCTTTTCTAGCCGAGTCGAGTGCTAGCTATTTCATTCTCTCGACAAATGTGCGCGATTCGCAGTAGAGTTGAATTCATGCTTCAGCGAGATTGCACATTACAGGTCCTTGAATGCTAAAATACATATCTAATCGCCTACTTGCTTTAGTTAGACTGTTAGATTGCTATATAAATATTATCAACATTACAAAAAACATATAGCAAACCAGTAATTGACAGTGCTCATCTGGTCAGCGAATTGAACTGCTTGGATAGAACACATCGAAACACTTTGCAACAATATAGACGATAACGTTGTATTTCTCCAACAATGCATATATCATTTTCAGGTCCCTTTCATCTTAAACACTATGTATAATGACAATGTTGACATTAGCAAGACTGTTTGGCTCTACCGACCGTTGAATTCTGGGGGCTGCCCGAGCAGCCCAACCGCGAGGAGATAGTCCCTGACCCGAAGAGGGCTCCTGTGCAGAAGCGCCAGGGTGGTGTCCTGGCCGAGTTGAGTGCATCTCACAACAATATGACGCTATGGTAAAAGCTAATACTCGAAGAAGCCGACTATTTACGCTTGTGGCAGTTCGTGCACTGGCCAGGCGTCTTCGGGTCTCTTTGGAGCTGCTTCCTCTGGTCGGGCACTCTCCAAATATCCAACTGATTGTATTCGAAGCAAAACACCACACCGTTCGCGTAAATCTTTATATATGATATTGCTCGCAAAATGCGGAAATTATCGCAATGTGACGTGGACAAATGAGTCAATGCTGATTCACATATACAATTATAGATAAATAACACAAAAATAATAATCTGGAATATAGAAATGATAGAAGATGACATGGGTGTAAATATTTGTCAAAGTGACTTTCATTTATTTTTTTATTTTTAGATATACGTCAGCGTTTTAAAACTTATCATCCGTCATACAACTATCAATTAAGTAACATGTGATCAATCTGTTTAGTTGGGAATTGTAAATAGTGTTTGAAGTGTTTCTAACCAACTTGTATGTACTCTTGTGTGTATTTATAATAACGTATATAATTGTTGAAACTAATTCTGTTATTCACCAGCCAGATCTGCCCTAGGGTAGCCTCTGGTCTACCTTTTGTAATTTTTTGATTGCAATAAAATAAATTATTATT
>JAUYWV010123792.1:0-11572 GCA_032274565.1 Nematoplana nigrocapitula
CGGAATTTCACTGGTTACTTGGGGTGAGCAGTCAAAAAATTGGCAACTGCCCAGGAAGTTCACGTGCATGTTGGTGGTCTTCTTTTCACCGGTTATTCTATAGAGGTGTGAATCGATGGAAAATTTGCTGTCAACCCCATATATTTATAGTGATGAAAATTGGCACCTAATTAAATCAAAATAATCTACATGACTTGCATATACATTTTTTTATAAAAAAGTTACAGCTAATTTAATTTTTAAAGCACATCGAAAAAAGCGAATTTCCCCCACAATTTTAATCGAAATAATTAACTAGTATCATAAAGTACTGAGTGTTGGCGCTAATTATCCACCCCTCAAATAAACATTTTATTGTTTTCACTTATAATTTGAACTAAAAATATGGGGGTCACCTACTTTAGAAGACTACTATAGCAGACCCCTATGGGGGTAACGATGAAAATATTAGTAAAAGTCACGAAAGCTGGAGATCACGCGATTATCCAAAAAACAATGGCAGCAAAAATAAAACAGAGGGCTGATTCAGCCCCCCCCCCACCAAGGTATAGATAGTGTTGAAAATTGTTGCTGCTTGTGATAGCCGGTGACGTGAACTAATACACACACTGGGGATGTAGGTCGGGAATTCCAAAAGGTGAAGTCATGATTCTATTGTGCTAGAGTAGTCCCAAAATTTGACTATTTAGGTCAACTAAATTTAGTTCCCTGCATTCGAATCAATGAATTTTAAGATTTCCTATTTAGCAGTGTATTATGAAAGACTTTAGCAGATCAGCTATTTAGCTGCTTTTAATTTCTAGAATTACGAGCTCTAAACTCCTAAGTTTTATGAAACAGGCCCCTGCTCTGACAGCCTTAGCTGCGGGACGTCTCAAAGCGAAAGAACAGACCCCACGACATACTAAAATTAGAACAGTTTAGGAGCGTCCTAGCTATTACACCTTGATGAAACCAGTCGCTCGCTTTTTCCTGGGGAAAATCGTAACCTTCAGCGCCTCTACGTAGTCTTCAGGGGACCATTCTGTATGGTAGAGCGAATACATTCGCTACGGGGATATCTTGGTTGTTGTGAAATATGGGCCTTGAGGCGCATGTCGTATAAAGTTTGGGTATCGCACTTCGGCAGGGAGGTTGTTAATCACACCTCATCTGGGTGATATTAAAACGATTTAGCATCCCTTCTGAGATACTATCTATGCCCAAGTGATGTGACTTGAATAACAACAGAACAGCCTTGGGCTATTCAAGGATACCAACAATGTATCTATCCCTTGATAACCAAATAGGCAATATTAAATGATTTTGCAGGTGCTCCTTGGCCGTCCTTAGCGCTGTTATGATAGCAGCCTGACTTGTTACATTGCCATGGGGACAATCGTGAAACCTCCAGTGCCTCGACGCACACCCTGAGGGGTGGTGCGAATTCACGCGCTACAGGACATCTTGGGCACGTGTTCTGTGAAAGTTGGGCTTTTGGTTAAATTGCGACGATTTCTAAGGCGCATAATGCCGTAGAAAGTTTGGGTATCGCTTGGGGAGAGGGTTAGTGTCTACCTCTGTTGCATATGTTAATCACACAGCCTCCTCTGGGTGATATTAAACGGTTTAGAATCCCTTCTGAGACACTTTGTATGCCCAAGTGTTGTCTTGAATAAAGACAGAAGCAGCAACTGCAAATTAAAATAAAACATCATCATTAATAATCAACAATTTATTAGATAACGATGTGTAAGCTAATTGTTCGAACACACCTCAATTCACCTAACGTCAATTAAACAATTCATCAAATAGCTTTTACATATTATGTACAATGCTAAAATTCGATCTCACTATACATTAAAAAACGCGAATTAAACCTCTCCGAAGGAGAAACTTGCATATCACAATAACCACCTGGTCACACAAACAAAGGCAAAGTATAGAAGATGCATTTTAAGCAATTTTAACACCTCTTATTTCATTTAACCATATACTGTAGATATCCAATATTTATCGTAAACTTTCTCATTTCAACGAAATATACAAACCTTTAAAGATTATTCAATTATCATAGTACTGCTCAAATTTCCAATAACTACTGAAATTTTTGAAGATGCTTTAGTATGAATCACACTCTAATTTCCGTCAAATGCAAAAATCACTCATATTTAGAAATATCTTGTGTACACAAGCAGCATAGAAGTGTGCTTTGTAAATTGATTGTGACAAACGAGCAGGTGAGCATATGCTGCCCACAAACCCTCAAATTACATTGGTCTAAGAAATCTGTTCGATAGTAGAATCTGGTTGCCAATTATGATGGGCTGTAATCCGGCAGCAGAGACGGGCTGTCCGGCTGCACCGCTCGATCCCGCCGTGGCCTGGGCTTGTGCTACAGCGGCTTGGTTGAGCTGGAGTTGTTGTAGAAATTGTTGTTGCTGCTGTTGTTGATGTAGGACTGCCAGAGCTTGTTGTTGTTGTTGAACTGCAAGCGCCGGATTCACAGAGCCAAGACCACCCCATGCCACCTTTAATACAAAGATCGGGCGGCACAATTAATGGACTAATTAGTGGAACAATAGTCGGATATAAGTTTAAACTTTGAAAAAATATTTGTGAATCGGAGACACGCATTCAAATATTCAAATGAGTTTGTACAAAAGTCGCATTAATAAATGTCAATTACGCTAAATGTAAAAATACATTATCCAGTAAAAACTCCAGAAATCAGTTTACCTAATAAAAAATTTTCCTGTCGTAATTTAATTATAAAATGTATTTTGCATAACTCTAAAACCGAAACTACAGAACATGGCCAGCACTATGAAATATATACTCACGTGGTCAAGCGCAAAGTTAGCGGGACAAAAACTAACCCTAAACGGGCGAAATTTGATGAATGGCTAGTGAAACACTATTGTTAATGGTGAACATAGAGACGGAAATATGACAGATGAGCTAGTCCGGATAGATAGAAAAGACACTGCATATATACATTAACAGAGGGTTAAAACAGGTGGTCCAAGAAATAAAAAGCCAATGAAAACACCATCAAACCGGAGATTCTTCTAATTAAATAAAACTATTATACGAAAGTCAGACAACAAAGCCACAAGAGCAATCGATTATGGTGAATGTTATAAAAACCTGTTTATGCTTTGCGTTAGAACTGGTCTAAAACAAACAAAGGAATTAGCAAATTAATCTTATAAAAAATGGCAGCGAGGATTGACAAAAGCGTCTGCTAAGGACACATCAAATTTACAGCAGGCAGCAACGGTGGTCACTTGATCGTTAAATAACTTAAACCAGATTGTACATGAACCCAATCCAATCTGTGATCTACTAGGTAGAGGATGCCGTGCGTTTAGTCGACAAATTGCACCCCTATATATGAGTACAATTTTTTTATTAGAGTTAATAAATAATTATGATTAGGTTTAATCATTATTTGCTTTGAAAACGCTGGAAATATAAAGCAAAAATTTATTAATCACTTTCGTTTATTTAACCTTCTAATTAAAAGAACATGGTTGCTATAAACGAATTGATAAATATTAAGTTAATTTTACAGAACAAGAGTAACCACACCAGATATATTGCATAAGTTTATAGTGATTACAGTAGTAAAGAATTCAGAGAGACACCTCAAAAAACTGAAACAACAGCAAAGTAAACTATCAAGGACAACAAAAAGTAAAAGAATTTCGATCATTTAAGTGCATTCGTCAAGTAGTAGTTAAAACTAACCTCTAAGAGTGCTTTCATTCAATTAAGGTTTAATCCAACGATAATTTTTTAAACTGGGAGGTGGAGTTGCAGAAGATCAATATTTATTATTACAAATAAATGGACGGCGTGCTGTTAAGCAAAACGGAACCGTCTCATAGCAAGTTGGAAACAATATAAAAACAAAATGCAGAAAAAAGATTGTAGGTTACTTAACATATAATAGTTGCAATAGTGATAGTAAAGGTAATAGATTTATTAGGTAAGTGTTCACATTTACGTCAACAGAAATACTACGCTTGATATACATATATTTTCAGTACAGCATTCCACATAAAGCGGGTTCGAAGGAATTTATTTTGTGTGGAGTGGACGGCCGCATTTAACCGACCACTCTTACCCCAATGCCAAAAACCGACTTACGGCACTTAGTAGACGCAATTGACCAATTTACCTGCAATACTTATCTGAAAACAAACAGGTGTGAGATAAAGTCATCTCCTATGCAGCAATGCAAGTCTGCTTATACAACCAAAACTGATTTGTACAAAACATGCATGCGAGACCAAAAAATCTATACTGATAATGAATCCATATCCGCTGGAGATAGATTAAAAATTAGTACAGGCTAGTGAATTGAAATCAATTCCACCCTAGAACTAGACCGGTAAATGTGGTTAGAGAATGCTCGCGAACGACTTGAACAGAACAAGCAAAAATATTTCCCAAAAATCATTACCTGTTGGGCCGAGGCAAGTTGTTGTTGGGCGGCGTGTTGAGCCAACATAGGATTTACAAGTTGGACCAGGCCTCCGCCATGTGCTCCTGTTGTAAATATAGGATGGCCCTGCGCAGGAATTAGGCCCTGTTGTTGGAGCTGCATCATTTGTAGTTGTTGAAAGAGTGAATTACCACCGACCATACCGACCGGGTGAGGCACCTATAAATACGATACAGATTTTGACTTAAGAAAACATACCTCAATGTGGCAAAGTATATTCTCATTCGGAAGTCAGCAAAATTTACCGGAACGCAAATGACGTTTTTCATTACTATATAATTGACCGCCCGTTAATATGCTGATGAAGGAAAGATAATACATTAGTAGTAATAATAATTTACTTTTAAATTATATTTATTTTTTAAAATGCTTTGTGATACACTAACATATACGAGAATACTCACAAAAGTAGTATTTTATCACGGATGTTGTAATCCAAGCGATCCATATTCCAAGTTATTGAACATATACCGTATTTTTCGGACGATAAGGCACCGGATTAAAAGACGCAGTATCAGTGAACGAATTTATTTTCATATATAAGGCGCATAAAGCGAAACAAAACAGTCGGATTGGTCAGACTTTATTCAACTCTTAACAATAACTGTCAATATTGTTCACTTGTAACACATAGATTACAGAAAAATACAGTCACTTTTTCAATCACCCCTCTTCTACAAATCTGTCAAATTCTTCATCTTCAGTGTCTGAGTTTAACAGTTGGGCGATGGCGGCATCAAGCAAGCCCGGATCCCTCTCGTCATCATCTGAGTCAGTCTCGTTGCGGTTGCTTGGCCGTACATAAGGTGCATCGGAATATAAGGCACACTGCCGATTTTTTAGCCAATATAGGGTTTTTAAGTGCGCCTTATATAGTCCGAAAAATACGGTATGTCGAAGGTAATTATCTGGACTCCACTTATTTCGTTTCTTTCCAAGTAGGAATAAGTATGTTGGAGGAGAAAAATAATAGCACATGTGGTTGAGGATTTCGGTCGTACACCGAAATGGGAGATGTCAAAATAGCAACGAATGAGAAGGGACGAAGCGTTAAGGCAAACAGTAGACGTATACAGGTTCCGCCATAACTTACATTTGTTTTCAAGCTTATGAAATAGTCATTAATCCAACACAATAACGAAACTGTGAGCAATAGCGTTTTCAATGCATCATATGGTTTGCTTTTCGGGTTTAGTAAAGATTTCCTAAATTCAGATGACATCTAAAACGATATCCTAACTCCAGATCACATGGCCGATAAAAATATGTTGGAGACAGTGGGCGGGTGAGCTATTGTAGGTTGAAAAATGATGTTTTGGGTGTGGAACACTTTACGCCTCTTCAGAATAAGGGAAAACATTTCATGTCGGTAGAGGGTGGGGCGGAGTTGGTTTAGTACGACGTGTGCACATTGTTTAAAGTGTGATATGTAGTTGAGAGAGATGGCTTTTGTGGTGGTAAAGTTGGTAATATGAAGTTGAGATATATAGAAAAAGAAAAATCAGGCAAATGTATAACATTAGACATTTATAATAGCGATTTTGTTTCCTTTCTCATATTCGTTATCCTGAATGTGCATCTCTACCGCTGTTATAAGATGTATAGGTTTTGAAGTTGGACACTATTTAGAGTTAAGAGGGGTTTGTAAAAGTGTTGTAGTTGAAAATCGATAATTTGGAAATGGAAATAATTGAAACCTGTGAATTTTAATGAGCATGGTTCGAGCTCAGTATTTAGTGTATGCAATTTAAATGTGGGTAAATCGGTACTTTTAAAATTAAAATTATCTGATTTTGTGTAGATCTATGAAACCATTTTCATATGGATATATAATGGGGTATTTGGCAGTGGTAGAATTGTGTTTAGATTGGATAAGTCAAATTTTAATTGCCGCCTTCACAAAAAATATCGACAATTCTAATTTTTTTTGTATAATACGATCCGGTACCCCGGCCCCATAGTAAAACCCGGATTTTATAGAAATGTTTATGACAATCGGTTAAGTGAAATTCAAACTAATCTACGCCTTTAGAATAAAATGATAATGTCCATTTCTCTTAAATAAAATTGTTTATTTTATGTTGCGATGGTAGACCATCCCTTTCACATTATAATGAAATGCCCTAAATTAAAAAAAACGAAATATAAAATCGTTGATTTAAAATATCGCCATGTTAGCCAAATGATTTTCCGCACTGCGTTACAGTATTTTACTCAACCAATTTTCAATAAAATCGGGTGTATATTAGTTCAGAAGATAGAAAAATTGTTTTAATACATTAATTGTACGCTGTCTCAGTTTTGGCGGGAAAATTATTTTTTTTTGCTGACACCCGTATAGAGGAATATATCTTTTCCCGGGGGGAGGGTAGGACTTTATATTCGCGTAGGATTGTTCTTCTTGAAATGACAAACAATTCTGGATCTAGAATATATTGGTTTGTAAAAACGTTTCAGCGTTGTGTCCATTTTTTGGTAAAGCTACTGTATCTCTCAATTCCAAATCACTCTAAAACTAACTTGAAATGTTTACTTAAAAACTCCATATTTTACTGGCCATCGTGGGGAGGATTTGGACTAAAGAGGTGATTTAAAGGTACACTCTTACTATAGTTTTGGTCGGTACAATTACAAAAGATAATGAAAGGATGCCTCCACTCGGTGCCATAAGTTTTGTAAGAGTAATCACCTCAAGGCATTCTACTAGTTTATATGAGTTCACCATTTCAATTGTAAGAAATTTTCGACAAAATCTGTGACCGCCTCAAACATTCTTCCTACTCCTTTAAACATATTAATGGTAATCATGGCTTCGATGTGTTATAGTGTATTTAATAAGCTTTTTTATTATACTACTTAAAGTAGGATGTTTAAAAATTAAGCAAACTTTTTAACAAATGGGATTAGTATGCCATCCAGGGGTCGGATACGACTTGACGGTACAAGGTGGCAAGGTGATGCCAGCCAGACATTTTTAAATACTCATTCAGAAAAAATGAACTGGTCGATACTGACAACGCGTGTACAACATTTAAAGACATTACAAGACTAATACATAGTAACATACCAAAATGAAAACGGATTTCAAAGTGGATTGATTTCTGCAATTACAATGTAATCTCAAATCTAACTTTTAAGTAAGACAGTTCCACACCACAGCTAATTCAGCTATAGGTTGATAATTGAACAATAATGGGTCCCCTTTTTAGATCTAAAATCCGTTTACAGATAATATTTCAGATTCACAAATTCTGTCGTTATTGTCTAAAAGTTATTTACAAATATACAAATCATGTTGAGAGGATTTAGAGCTCACCATTGTATTTCACGGCAGCGACCTCCAGTTTCCTTTTTGCGCGTTCGGCTGCCTCTTTGTGGACATCCACTTTTTTACAGCTGTACCAATCTTCGTTCCACACGTGCGATCTTCCCAGCAGCCTTCTCCTTCAGCAGTTTGACGAGCATATCAAATTGCCTATTCATGATTGATATTAGATATTTACAACCATCGATATTATTTTTTGAATTTATCTGCTTAGACATATTTTTCAACTTTCGCGCGCGATGAATCCCACGCACCGTCATCCACCATACCCTCTTGCATATATCCATCCTCAATCTTCTGAGCATTTCCAGATTCTGCATCAGCACAGACTCTGAAATCTCTATCAATGTCCTGTTCAATGCGAACTGATCTAATCTCGACATCACCTACGTTTTTGGTCAGATTACTGCCATATCCTTGCGAAGGAGGCTGCGGATCGTCTTACCAACAAAGCCGCCATCCTTGACCAACGTAACACTCTCGTCAGACTTAAGGCGGACTCCGCAGCATCCAAATTTACATCTAAACACAAGCGTATGTCGGCCATCACACAACACTACTCTTACCGCCGCCATTATCCCGATACTCTGGCCAACACCAACGTACTTCTGGTTCACAAACAACTCTCAAGACATGACGCCTTTGCTATCGCCCACTTTTCTTTATCTATTGATACCGCGTTCGCCTCGAAGACTCTTCTACTAGCTTCATCCGTCATTCCCCTATCGGGGACCTCAACTTCTGTCTCTACTCTCTCCAGAGACCAGAGTCTCTTTCGTCTCAACATCCTCCACCTTCTCTATTCTCTTTTAGCCTTTAGGCACCTTTTCCATTCTATCTGGACTTCGTCGAACTACCATTTGTATAAACGGACTGCTAATCTTAATTAAAAAACAACAGAAAATCCGCTAACAGCGATTTTGTTCTGTTTCAATGGCTTTTTATTTCTTAAATAAACTGTAAACATAACATAAAACAGGTGTGGATCAACTATTGCAGTAGTAACGTACACAATATATACAATCTCGGAGACCTCTCCAGTCCAAAAGCCAATCGGGTCGACTTTTTGATTGAAAGAAAAGCAACGCGTATCCACAAGGTGCTCATACAGTACGAACGCCAGACGAATAGGTGGGGAGAAATTTGAAGTACAGTACATACTGAAAATAAATTAAAATACAGTAAAATTGTTTATAAAGCCATCCGCATACGAGTGAATTAATTCATCAATATACTGGTGCCATATAGATCGCGGAATGCTGCTAACACAGACAGATCTTCGGGGCTTGATATGACATGACGTCCTGTGCGGAAAAATATACTACAGAAATGAGAGATAAATAGATCGGTGGATAGACAGGTGATTGATAGGTAGGTTTGGTAGGTACCCTGACCACAGGAAGGGAACTATACACTTGTGAATACTATGTACAGACGCACAAATCAAAATTGTGTAGCACCTCGAACACTACATGGAAACACGCAGTTCACAGTCACAGATCAGCAGGTAATTAAATTAATTAGTAGATTTGTCCATCAGCGCTAGACGTATGTATAAATGCAATTGTCACAAAGGATGACAATATTTACAGCAACGCTCATTCTATTGTGTGTGGTGCCCTCTCTTGTCTACACATTCAATATACATACATATACTACTTTTATCTGCGATGAGTAGTATAAATCTAATCAAATTTCAAATTTATTTTTTCACGTTGTATAAGAAGGTTCACAGCATAGTACAATTCATCGGTCTGGTGGTTGAATGTGGATTTCAACATGTTTACAGCTTGCCCAAGACGAATTTGCTTCGTTTTCTTTGGTTTAGACACAAATAAGAACATGTAGCGTACAAAAAACGTGGATAAGCGATAAAAGCAGAGAAATGGGTCCGGGAACTTGTTCAGATATTCTTTCTATCTCATGTGACAGAGGCTGCAGTGTATTGATTGGCGGGTAGAGACTGCTGCGCAGATATCTGGTCATTATTGTTGTTGTTAACTGCGGCTTTCGCTTTGATGTTGCCCACAGCCTTATCCAGGGAGATATCATCTGAAAAGAAATCATACGGAAGAATTCCCTTAATTGAAATAAAACGTAAGGTGTAAATCAGTTCTGATATAAGACTACAAAAAATCCATACAGAAATATTTAATTACGCTAGGAGTATTGAGTAAAAATTATTCGCATAGTCACGAGGGTGATATATATTTGTTGTATTTTTATCCATTTTTGTAATTATATACAGCGTTGAGTTAGAAGCAAATAGGTTTAAATACATTCAACTAGAATTGACACGCGCGCCAAAACATGTAATTTCGGTTTGGGGGTATTTGGTAGGCAAAAACCACAGAAGGGCTAATATTTATTTTCGGTTAATTTTTTCAAAATGGCAACTAGCTGCTATAAACTGTACAGACAGACAAAATGAAAGGAGAATGTGTTCTATCATTGTATTAGAAAATTAATCACTAACCTGCATGCCTACCAAAGAGCTTTGATGCCTACCAAATTCTGCTGTTATTTTTAAAACAAAACATCGTCGCATCAAATGACAGGGTAATCCTTTATTTTTCAATGAACGCGTCCACTCTAGTATACTTATAGCATATTGATGTCTGTACATAAACAAGCAATTTTAATAGAAAGTATTTTCTTTTCAAAATATCCTACGCTATTTTCGTTCATACTCTTCTGACCAATTCTTCATAAAAGAGAACCACAAATTCTTGAGCAGAGATTTGCATCAAATGATTGGTGTAATATTGCACTAATAGGATTTTTAGAAGTTGTACAGTGTGACTATTCTGCACAAATACCATCTACTTTACAATTCGCCAATTTCCATATGGCGGATATAAGATCCGGACTACGAAGTTCGCATTCTACTGGAATTCGGAATTGCACTTTGATTCATGCTGCCACCAGAGAACATGTTGGTCACCTGCCCCGACATTAAATCGACGGATCTCAGAAAATGCGAAATTCTCCACCACATTCAGCTAAGCTTGGCCTGTTACCGTATATCTGGGGAAAAGAATGGACCGATAACATTAGTTGAGAATATTTCAATCCAATCAATATCTCCAGAGGTATTTACAGATTTTTGGAAAACTTCATGAGGGTTTTCTCCTCAAATGTTTGCGCTTCATTGGTCCCCATGACATCTGTGTAATTGAAAATAACGTTGAACTATTTACACAATTGTATATTTCTATCAAAGTCCTCGTCGTGGAGTTGTTTTAGCAGTCGCGCGGTCGTCATACCTTTAGACCAAATTTCCTTATTATGCGAACAATACTACTTGTTTCTGATATCCAATTCATTGGACTATTTTTGAGTGCAATTTCGAGAATTTTGTTTTTAAAGTCTCATCGATTGCAAAAAGTGCTGAGACTATGTTTAAATAAAAATTCCTAACGAAAAAAGTGTTCTACCAAATGTCGGCGTAGCATAACGTAATACTACCTCAAGCGTAGATAATTTCAATTCAAATTTAAATGCTAACTGTTGCATTTTTCCAATAGATATTTTTTGTATTAGATCGTCTACATTATAATTTCGACGGTAACTTCTAACTCAGCCTGTATGAGCAACTCACTTGCACAGAACTTCTAATCATAATGACAACTTTAGAAGTCGTTTCAACATCCGCAGTGTATCGCTTGATAACCAAAAAGGCAATATTAAATGATGTTTTGCAGGTGCTCTTTGGCCGTCCTTAGCGCTGTTATGATAGCAGTCTGACATGTTAC
>JAUYWV010123803.1:0-11572 GCA_032274565.1 Nematoplana nigrocapitula
CAATGATCAAGCGTAAGTTGACAATATGCTCACGTGTTCCTCTTTGCTCAACAAATCTAGCTTGCTCTTCAGGAATTTCCTCCTTATATTTTATTTTCATTCTCCCAATAATAATTTTCAACAATACCTTGCTGAGATGTACAATAATGCTGATCGTACTATGGTTAGCACATTCTTGTAAATAACCTTTCTAGGTAGAGGTAAAAATACGGCACGATTCCAGTCCCGTGGTCAATTTGTGGAATTCCAAATTTGTGTACATAATCTCCAGATTAGGTCTATTCCGATTTTACCTGTAGCTTCCCATAACTCAATGAGTATATCATCAACACCTTGTTTTTTGTCTCAAAAAGTGGTTTGCGTACTTCTTCTCGCATAGTGGTGGTTCTATTGATGATACACTTTCCTTTGAAATCCAGTTTAATGACATGTATTATCATACAGATCTTTAGAGTAATGGCCCATCTTTCTTTGATATCTTTGGCTTCCGTGAGGATGTTTAACATTCTTATCTTTAATGACGTCTGATCTTATTGACCACTTCTGGGATGATTCCTTGATTATTTGGAATACTTTGCGACTGTCATTTTTCTGTGTTTCCAACTCTTCTTTCATATCTTTCCGAGCGCTCTTGTTGTAATCTTTATTCAGCTTGCTCCAATCCTTGCGGTTCTCTTTACTCTTGGCTTTCTTCTTAGATCTGCTAAGTTTCGTGTATCAGTTGTCAACCATTGTTTATTTTGTCTTTTTCTCCTTGGGATGTGATCCGTTGCTGCTGCATATGCACTGACTATTTCATTTGTTCCCAAGGAGTGTCAGGGCAGTTTTCATCCAGATCCGCCAACAACATAAAACGATTTTTTATGTCGTACTTAATCTCTTCAGGAAGGTTCTTTAGGCCATAGCGCACTGGACCTGTTGTGTTTAATGTGTCTTAGCCGGATTTTCAATTTACCTAGTAGGAGTTGGTGATCACTCCCGCAATCTGCTCCTGGCATTGTTTTGACATTGCATATAGACGTTCTCCACCTCTTCTTGATCATAATATAGTCTATCTGATTTCTTGTTTTACCATTTGGGCTGGTCCAAGTATAAAGTCTTCTGTTGTGATTCTTAGACATGGTGTTTGCAATTGATAGGTCGTTTGAGAAACATAACTCCAATAATGCTTCCCTCTCTCGTTTCGTTTACTAAGGCTGTTGTTTTCAATGAGGTTTCTGTCGTCTGCCGTCGTTTGTTGTCCAACTTTATCATTCATATCTCCCATCAGCACAGTGATGTCACTCTTGCAATCTTGTCAATGGCAGATTGTAGCGATTCGTAGAAGAATTCGACGTCATCATCGTCTGCATCCGATGTTGGAACATATAGTTGTAGAAAAGTGATATTTGCAGACTGGCCTTTTAGTCGGAGAGAAATGATTCTATCTGACATGGGATTGTATCCAATCACCGATTTGCTGAATTAGAATTCACTATAGAACCTACACCATTATGTCTCCTGCCAGAGTCTTTGCCTGAATGAAACACTGTACAACCGTTTTCCGCTTTAAATTTACCTTTGCCTAACCACCAGTGTTCCGCAATCCCAAGCACTTCGATATGCAACTTTTTAATCTCCCTCTCAATGCTGTCAAGTTAACCAATTGAGATACCTCGAACATTCCATGTAGCGAATTTCATTAGATTTCTTAAAGATATGTGACTTCTTTCCAACTTGGTAACATCAGGTGTTCGACTTCCCGAAAGATTTGGTCGCACACCTTCATTCCCACCAAAAGTACTAGTAGCTTCATCTCTTTCTTCCCCAGTAATAAAATGAGTGTTTTCCAGTCCGGAGTCCTACCTTCCAATACTATGTCTCGAGAATTTTGGCGTATAATCATGAAACTCAAAATTAGATGCAATGGTGGATTATCAGGTCCTTCCATGGAGCAAACTGAGGAAATCGCCATTTCCCTTTCTTGGAGATCATCCGCCAGGAGCCGTTGTCTCCAAGGGTCGTAGCAATTCCGTCTTCACTGCCGTTGTTCATAGAGACTCTTCCGTCAGATCCATCGTTCACCATCGCGAGTGTTTATCGAGTCTCGCCCTCTAGATTCGCCCAGGTCAGCGTAGCAGGCTCTCCTCTTGCAGGCCAGCCTACAGTTCAGAATACCCGATAGAACATCTATGGGACGATATATCGGACGTCGGGTTCAACAGAAATACCTTCGTGCTCATAATCTGGCTCACCTCTTGCAACTGCCCCAGCAACAATGGAATGTAGTACTTCAAGCCGTCCTACGTAACCTGGTCCACTCCATGCATCAACGCTGTATGGAATGCCTCGGAAACAACGGCGGTCACACTCGTCATTGACACTGTTTGCCAGAGAAATGTCGTTCAGAATTTGATTTTTAGGGTCGCTGGGTTCAAGGTCGTATTAACGCAGCTTTCGTTGCTGCCATTGACTTTCAATTTGCACTTTATTTTGATAGGTTTATTAATAAAATCTATGAAAAGGAGTTAGTTTTTAAGTAATATTTTTCGTGGTCCTTAACATTTTTGAAGAGTATATTATTGAGTTATAAGAGCAGTTTTTGGCACACGGGTTGGATGAAAGTACCAGTGAACTGTATACATCTGAATACTTACTCTTTTCGTTTGATAATAATTCTTAAATTGAAATGAATCATTATTAAATTGACATAAAATTATCAATTTCATCTTAATACACTAAGTTGCATGAAGACTTTACTCCCGTTTTCTATATACTGTGTGTTGATCAAATATTAAATATTTTTTATCAATTATACTTTTTAGGCCTTTCGCCCTTAGAAGGGCTGCTTTCGCGTTATCTGGGAGTAGCAAAAATACGATCGAGGAGATTAATATATATTATATAAATACCTCCTCGGCTTATAATTACAGGCCAACTGCTTGACCAGTTAATTGTGAATGGTATTTTTAATCAAGAGAATAAATTCCGATTGATTTGACCAGTGACAGTAATACACTCTTGTTAACTCATTTATTTTAGTGGATCCATGATATCATGATTAAATTGCTTGCTGGCAGAAATGATAGATAAAGATAAAACACAGCACAGCAGACATAATCCAGCCCAAAAGCAAAGTAAAGCAGCCTTGTCACTTCAACGGAGAGCCACCTAACGACGCAACTGCTATATTTCACTAACTGAATTAAAAGCGCCTGTAACGGAATCTTTATACGCCATTAACCATAACGTCCCGGGCAACTTTGTTGAGGGGATAAACTGAGATGTCACCTATTATCGTGGAGAGTATATTAAAAGTTTAAAAAGAATTAGTAATTTGCTTCTGTGCCACATGGTGTAGAAGCTGGGCTTACGCTATTCTAGTACCCCACTTCAGCACTTGTTTCACATGTCAGATAAAGTGTTTTCAACGCGATACCCTAGTGAACAGGTCACTTTTCACTTTGCATATGTTGTGGATCACTGTCTTTACATTGTCTCCATCTACAAACAACAACCTCCTGTGGATCGCAACATGAAAATGTTTTAATTTCCTGTTCAAACTCCGCCCTTTGAAGCCTGCTGAAGATAAATCATGATGCATCTGGAGCAACACGCAACACATTTTATTGCACGTCTCGAAAGTTCGATTTACACTTTGACACTGGATGTGTTTATTGGTTCTGTTTTATGTATATGGCATTCCGTTTTTGCGCGCTATTTTTATTCATATGCTTAACATTTGTGGTCACGTACGGTACATGTTGTCGGCAGTGCTGGTAGTTTCTTTTTACGTTTAATTGAACATGTGTTCCATGTTCTTCAGATTTTTCAGATTTAGCATGTTCGACAAGATATCGACCAGAAGACCAGTTTATTGGTTATTGCACCTGGTCAGTACTGGTTAGGATTCGAACCCGAGTAGTGGTCGAACTACTTAATCACTAGGCCATGTCTTATTTCTTGCCTCTGTGGCAAGCTCCAAAAAAGTAGCTTTATGAATAAATTGAATATACCAGGTGTCCCAAAAAAGTGGAAGAAAGTAAACGCTTTTATCGCCGGTTATACTACATGAAACTACAGAAAGTGTGTTTCGTTAGAAAGAGGAGACCTGTAAATTCTTTGGATGATAATTGAAGTCATTTACATATAATATTATCCGCTTTAATCGATTTAAATTAATTTTCGTAGTATTTTTTATAGTGAAATCTCAAATTTGATAATAGTATAAAGCAGAACGAAATGCATTTAATCCAATAAAAATTCAGATGTTTTGAACGATATGCACTTAATCCATTAAATTCAGATGTTTTGAACGAAATGCGTTGAACACATGATTAATAAACGGGCACTGTATAAAGACAATAGGCAAAAGTCCAAATTTAAGAGTTATTTGTGAAGGCATCCAAGTTGAACTGTCTACTGTATGTTCAGGCAGAAGTGGAGGCGCTCATAAAATGAATTACCCGAATCCCATATGGCGTCCATAGCATTGTCTCGCATGCAGGAAAACTCATTTACTATGCGATTACACAAATCGGCCTCATCAGCAACTGGTCCTAGTTCAGGGCGAAATACACGGTTTTTTACAACGAGCCCCAACAAAAAAGTAATCTCTTGGGATAAATCCAGAGAACGTGGAGGCCACTCAATAGCAATCGCCGCACATGTCTTCAAGCATCTGACGAGACTGAATAGCTGTGTGTGCAGGGCCCCCATCCTGGGAATGGTTCCTTTGCTCTGGAGTAATCTGCTGGAGTAAATCTGACTGGAAGAATTGCTCTAGAATTGTCCGGTACGAATCACCAGTCACAGTGGCCGGGAAAATGTAAGGACCGAACAAGTATGTGGAAGACATCACTGCCCACACAGTTACTCTTTTAGCGTTTTGCCAACGCTCAGCATGAAAGCTTGGATGCCTCTCTGATGGTTCCAAATTCGACAGTTCCATCGTATCACTACACCATCCGTTTTAAAAGTTGCCTCGTCCAAGAAGCAGAATAAGTTCAAGTCTTTTGGAAGACGGTCATAGAATACCCGGAATATTTTGTCATTTTTCGAGAGCCCCTGAACTAAAAACAGGCGACAAGGGTAAGCTTTTAGTTTTATCTTCATTATGCGATGAACGCTTGACTTCAACAGACTAAGAGCGTTGGCGCACTGACGGACAGATTTAATGTTCGCGAAAAAAACTACCTTCGTTTGGTTCTGTGAGGTGAGCCAGCACAAGCAGTACGTTACGGTCATTCACGACTGAATTGGGTCGGGCACTGTTTCCTTTATTGCAACGGTTAAGCGTCCCCTTCTCACAGAGTTTCTTAATCGTGACGGTAAACGTTAACTGAAGTAATATCTGGACAAATTATATTGTTGACCCGTTTCCATCCGTTGAAGGCTCTCACCGTTGTAATTAGCGACTTCTGGCACGAAAAATAAAATTCTACCATCCTAAATTACTCTTCCCTGTTAAACTTCATTTTGTAATAATAAATATCATGCATTTCATTATTCTTTGCATTAATATAAAATTTGAATTTGAATTTAAATCGATTAAAGGGGATGATATTCTATGTAAATCACTTCAATTAACATCCAAACAAAAATTTACAGATCTCCTCTTTCCAACGAAACACATTTTCTGTAGTTTCATGTATTATAACCGTAGATATAAGCGTTTACTTTCTTTTACTTTTTGGGACACCTGGTATAGTTGTTTTATCTATGACCTTAAATATCAATCAACTTTTTAGACGTCTATATGCATTGAAAACTAACCTTCTAAGTACCAGATGAAATATTTATTTATTTATTTAAAAACTGTCACTATCTCAACATTATTTAACCTTCTAAGTGATAAATATGCAATCAAAATCGTTTTGTCTACCTTAGAGTTATCTATGACCTTAAATGTCAATCAACTTTTTAGACGTCTATATGCATTGAAAACTAGACCTTCTAAGTTATAAATATGCTATCAAAATCGTTAGATGAAGAATAACACACAGATAGATGGTGACATAGTAAATTTTATTGACAATTCGATATGTTTTGTTATTCGTCACAATAACATTTTTAATGATACACTAACTCGAAAGTTCGAAAATAGTGAACATAAATGTAAACAACTAGTAATACATTAAACTACTTAAACAATTAAAACAACAGACACGCACACAATTAAAACTTTAAGATGGAAACTGGCACCGGGCGTATGAACGTATGAAGGCCTCCCAACGCATCAAAGGGCTTACTTGTTAGGTTGTCAACAGGGATTGACTGTTTTAGTGTTTTGTCATCATGCAGGACTGAATTTGAAACTATGGTGAGGGAAGGGGTTTTGATCAAGCTCTTTCATCCGGAGTTGAACAAGTCACTTTTAAATGACGGTGCGAGTGTCTTTTAATTGCGTGCATGTTTGTTTGTTTTACTGTTCAAGTGTTTTAATGTTTGTTTACATCCGTGTTCACTATTTTGGAACTTTCGGTTTAGTTTATCCTTGAAAATGTTATTGTGAGGAACAACGAAACAATTTAGATTGTCAATAAAACTTACTGTCACCATATCTCTAGGTGTGATTCTTCATCTCACGAATTTATTTACTTGGAATCCGTTCTCCTCTTGAACTAATAAGAAATCAATTACTATAATATGGCTTAATCAAAATATATTAAATAAATTTATTATATATATAGAAAAAGTAATAAATATTATCTGAAGAAAGATAATGTTTTTATCCTATCCGATAGTCATAATAAGACCGGCATTCCTTCATACTATTTTGAATTATCTCCAAAAGTCTATGGACGGGATTCGAGTAAATGTGCTGTACACTCCACTCATTTTCATTACAGCTCACAATACCTTTCACACTTGGTGTCATCTGAAGACGACTGCAAACCATGCGTCACTCGCCATGAGTATTTTAAATATTAACTGCCGAGTTTCCAAATTGGAAGTTTTGTATCATGCAGCTCATCAGTCATTATGTAGACGGACAACTTATAATATTATATTGTCCATAAAGGTTTTGCCGAATTAAGTGATTAGGAAATAAGATCAAAACTTATATATTTAAAATTTAAATAGATATCCATAGAATAAAATATGCTTAAATCGGCGAAACCTTTATGGACAATCCTATATATAAAACCACTCGAGGTGTGCACCAACAGTGTAACCGATTAGCTGTCTACAACGTCACAAGTGCTACTTCGACATCAGCAAAAACGAAAACAAGAAAAATAAGACTGTTCTGAACAAAATCAACGAATTTTCCATAAATTCTAAAACGTCATTATCCAAAGGTAACCTGTCTACCAATTCCCAATTTTGCTGGAATAGGCGTTTCACTAATTTCAGAGAAAACGATGGTGCTTCTACGTTCATTAAGCCTACTAATTCATTAGGCTTTTGAAATCAATTATTCATGTGATCATTCATTTTGGTATCGGTAAAGAATCGGCATTAGGGAAACGAATTCTCAAAATAAAAAGGAGAACCAAGCTTATACCAAACATTTATTTTATGACAACCGGTCATTTGCAAGCCAATTTAAATATTGCGGTACAAATTCAAACATAAAGCCTTACGGAAAACTTTAAAAACTGAAACAGATACACCGCTATTCGCTAAAAAAATACTTGGGGCACTTTTATCTCCAACGCTTCCCGGATTGCTCTGTCCCAGCCATCACGTGTCGAGTGGATCACAGATCACCATGAACTGGTATTTCTTTCCCAGAGCATGTCGTGTAGATTGAGGTGGATCCTCACCTGTGCTATATTGAACGCGCATAACGACACTTGTCTCAACGCATGACGGAGCACAGAAGAGGACCGGGTGCAGTCTACACGCATCAGGGTGATCAGTCTAGGAGTGGGCGATCCGTGAGGCGTTGAAGATAAAACTGCATTTTTTTCTTAACAGTTTATAATGTGTTTCCCATAATGCTTTTGGTTTGTACCCGCAATATTTCAAATGGGTTGGAAATGACTGTGGAACGGCCAAAACGGGTTGCCATGAAATAGATGTTTGGTATAAGCTTTGTTCTCTTTTTTATTCTGAAAATTCATTTTGGTGTTGTGCTTCTTTAATTCAATCACTTGGCCCATTCAAACGGTATTTTGCAAACTCATTTCATATAGCAGTGGAAGAGAACGATAAGAAAAATGAATAATTAATACGTTTTTTGTGTTGAGTCGTATGGAAACTAAAACAAAGTTAAAATGGATTCAGTGCACAGTCTTCGAGATGTGAAATATGTGCTCTGATGAATCTGCCAGATACGTTTGCGATTTTTTGTTTATGGAAACCCTTGATTCTTTTAATGCTATCTGTTCATTTTTTAAATCTTAACATTTGTACACGTACTACATTTGTAGTAGTTTTGGCTAATCAAATAATACTATTTGGAAGTTGCATGAAACCATTTACCCTTATACTATGGTGTTATTCCCCCTTCTCCGCCCCAGACATATACAGTACATGGCGTAGTACTTTGCAGTGGCATGGCGTGGTAAAAACCGAATAGTCATCCCTCAATCTCGCTGGTCGATGCACACAAGACGCTCCTCTGCCTGTTGCACTTTGTCGGCTGTACCGCTGCCGCTTCATTGAGGTTAGACAGCTACCACTCTGCCACCAAAAGGTAGCTTTGAAGTGCGTACGGCCATCTGGTTTGCTATCAATTAGGGCTTACAGAAACACCGATGAAATCGGGATAAGTAAAATGTGAAAGTTACAAAGAAGGGTTTAGCAATAACCAGTTTGTATTTTTTAATCCAAATTTGATACAGAGAATAGCAAATTTTATTGTCAAATATTAAAATAATTGCAGATGAATGTCTGGTCCAACTTGTTCCAACTTTGATAAGAGTTCCTTATAATTGTTTTCTCTAGCATCGATCAGCAGAAAGTCATTTTCGCCGGTGTGTTTTTCTTCTTTTAAATAGGCATCATACTAAAGGGAAATGTCACATAAAGATCAGTCACGTAAAATTTTTGAAATGTAATAACTTTGTGAGCTATATATAATAATATATATCAATAATGAAGTAAATTTGTAATTAGTATTTAAATAGTTCTCAAAAACACATAGAAATCATATAAATATAATCATGAGAGACTGTATCAAAATTACATCAGTTAAATATAACTTTATTAGGAAAGTTCAATTAACATAAAGACGCTCTGTTTCTAGAAAAACATCATATCAGAGAAATGAATCTGAAGAATTTTTTTTAATTCGAAAATGAAGAAGAAAAGTCAGTCCATAATGGAATTTTGGACCATTTAATGCGACCGGTCTTGCTTATGTAAGTAACATAAACATTTTCAAACAGTTTAAAAATGGTGTACGAACAAACAATAGCAACAGCGCTTCTTACTTTCTTTTTGTTTTCAGATAAATATCAATTTTGTTGTAACCGATAGTTTGTTCGTATAACTGTCTGTTTATTTATTGTCGGTTTATTCGCCACTTTTGATACGGCCTAAAAATAGTTATGTTCAAATTTACGTTGTTTTACGAATAACTAAGGGTGTTAAAAAACGCAAACGAGTAAATTTAAATTACCAGTTTTACAAAAAAGGCATGATCAGTTAACACAAAAAAATCTGCTAATGTACGAGATTAAAGCAGAGATTGTTTAAATAGTATCAAAACAAATATACATATCAAATAATAGAAAAACAAGAGAGGTATTTATTTACTTGTTAACAGAGAAATAAATTAACTCACTTCTTTAGCCAAACGTTTGATAGCGTCTTCCTCCTCTAAGGTGTGACATTGTGCTACAATAAGGCGAGCTCCATCTGAAATTTTAAATGATAAAAACGTTGTGCCATGAACGGGGCAAACATTTAAACACACTTAATATACACTGTAAATTCCTGATACTGATATGAGGAGAAAGGTCACATGGCGCTACATCACGCAAGATCCAGTTATTGTAGTTGTATGTATTATCGCAAATGCCTTTGGAGAAAAGAGTCCAGTAAGAAGATATTGAATATATCGATTTCTCTGAATTTTGGGCAGTCAGAGAGTAATCGAAAATTGAGGAAATCTTTGTTAATAATGCAAAAAAAAAAACATTTTTTATTTGCAAATTTATTTCACTGTTCTGTAATATCGCTTGTTATTAGATCGTTATTAGATATAATGTTTCTCTTCATACTGTAAGAGAAAATCTTCCATTTTTCTGACCACCACAAAACATCATAAATAGACTGTCTCTTAATTGCAGGACACTCTCTCCACTAGGCAAAAACATTTGGTTCGGTAGATAGGTGAGGCCTATATTACCTGGTGGAGGAGCCCACTTCATATGAATGCAGATAGGACTTTATATGTCCAACGCCTTTTTCTCTAGACACATATTCCTGAAAATGCCTCCTTTATAATCAAAATCTAAGTTGAATCTTTAAACTTTTTCAAATCGGAGTGAAGTGGTTTGGCCCTTCGAGTTTATTAGAATGTCAATATATTAAACCTAGAAAAAAGGGTAATCGTTTTTAGAACTAGTGCACCCACTCATCCCCGAGAGGAAAATGTCTTTCCGCCAAGTGAAAAGGATAGACTAGACTAAAGATAGCCCTTCCTATTAACAACAGATGTATGTAGAGTATTTGACCCTTTCTAATCGGATTACAATGAATATTGGCTAACAGTAACCATATATTTATTTTCAGACTTTTAACTAGGTGCCATACTGGGATCAAATAAAACAAATATTTAATTAAGTATTATCAATCGCGCGCTTTTGTCATTTAAAACAAGGACAGGAAGTGTTCAGGTTTTTTCATTTACCTGGTATTATTTTTACAAGATCAAAAGTTATCTCAATATCTATAGATTGTTAGTGTTGAGCGATGGTTAAAACATTATTCTCAAAAGTCGTTGTGTTTCCTTTATTTTTAATGGAAGCATTTACTGGTATGAGGAGAAATTTTTCTGTCTTTCTGTTTGGCGGCAAGATTTGTTCGTCGAAATTACTATGGATGATCAACAAATATAATTACGGTATTCATGTGTACACGAAGCACTCCCAGCGTGCATTTTTATTTACAGTATATAATTCGTCATATGAACACTTGGGAATAATGAGAATCAGATAAGAAGAACAGTATCGCGTATCTGACAGCTCTTGTGACCGGAAGCGACAGCGCCACACCATGCATTCTTTATCAGTGACAAACAAATTTCTATCCGTGAGTCAAACGGTTTCGTATAGATCAGAACCAACAAGCCGAATTGCTGGTGACAGATGGTTGGGGTGGTTGTTCTTTGATCTGCTCCGAAAGTACATCAGAAGGCCCCGCAGTTATACAATGGATTTCCAGTCATTGCGGTCTTCATGGAAATGAGGTAGTAGACAGCAAAACCAGGGAGGCTGCGGGTCACCTGCGGAACGATGATGGGTCTCAGACCCGTCTTCCGGTGTCCTTCTGGGTGACTGGGGAACTTATTAGTGTGTAAACTATTCTAATTGTTTGTTTATTATTATTTGTCAACCACATCTGTCTGTATGTTTAATTGTTGTGTATGTCTATGTAGGCTCTCTCTGTTCATTTACCTGTTTTTCGATTTTCA
>JAUYWV010123814.1:0-20273 GCA_032274565.1 Nematoplana nigrocapitula
TGTTGTGTTTTAGTTCGCCTATTACCTATTTGTAAATCTTTTGAATTTGTATGTCTGACGAAGACAACTGTTGTTGTTGAAAACGTTTACAATGGAATAAATGTTTCCGATTTTTGCTTGCATTATCATCTGGTATTTAAAAACTGTCACTATCTCAACATATTATTTGTAATCCAAGCTTCGATTGGAGAAAGTGAGCACCATTTCAGCATTGCTGATGATGTTATTACATCGAAACGCAGCTGCATGTTTCAAGCCTGACGCCGTTAAGGCACTGACTATGGTAAAAGGGGCAATCAAAATGAACTTTTCCTGTAAACACTCCCAATATTGTTGTGCAAGTGACGTTGTTTTGATCAGATAGGAAATATACCTTGTGTGACAATCAGTTATATGATGCAGTGTCATTGTGGCTGAAAACTTCAAATTCACCGGACTGCCGGTTGGTTGATAAATCCGGACATGCCGCTAACTTTTAACCGGTGTCCAGCTCTGGTCTGGTTACTTTTGTTACATTCGGTGAAATATCATGGTCCGCAAGTTCAAAGACTCCCAAAGGAACGGTCTCTTCAGACATGGGAGTAGAGCTCAACATTTGTCCAGGGCAAATATTGTCTCTAAAATAAAATATTTGAAGTGTTTTTTTCACGGTTCCAGTATAATGGCCATCTTCACCATGAATTATTTCACTACTCACGAGCTGCGTTTTGACGCTCTTTCTGGAGACTTGTCCGTTTGGTTGCCAAAGTTAATCCTAGTCCGATACAAGGTAATTTACTCTATATTTCTCCGCGTAGCTTCGATCGAGAGTAAATCTCGAACTCTGATTCAGACAGAGTGCTTCGAAATGCAACTATTGTATGTACTGTAAATACGTACACTAATGCATTTGCCTTAAATTCCTCGACAACTTCACATTGCGGCGTAGCAAAATGAGTATATCCGGCAGCTAAACCGATCTCGTTCAAAAGAACTACGGACTTCCTGGATCGACTTACCGGAAATCAATTAGTGTAGATATAAAAGAAAATGTTTTCGCATAAATAAACAATCTGCGAGAAATGCGTCAACATCTAACAGGAACTATGTCGTCGAAGTCTTAAGAAATGCGGTTATACAACAGACGACCATGATTAGAGTTCTATCGGACTCTCTTTCCTCATTTTTCTCTCCTGAAGTCGGGGCCGTCCCTCCTCTCTTCTACCATCCATTCCATCTGGTCCTCACTCAAACACCTTGCCGGTGTGAATGTCTTGGTAAACCTTCAATGGATTGCGGGGCATTCATCCCTGCAGAGAAGGCCGATGCTCTTGCCAAAGCTGGTGCCTCCTCTGCTGCTATTGCCCCCATCTCTTTCTCTGCCTCCTCTTCTTATATCCATCACTCTCTCCTTTCTCACTGGCGCTTATCACTTCGCAATAAACCTTACGACAGCCAGATACCCAATGCATCACCTGGTGAGCTTTTTCTTCCCCGTTCTACCCGTTGGTAACTTTCGCGCCTAGGCTGCAACGGACACTCCACCCTTCTTGCCTCTTACCTCCATCGGATTAACCTGTCCGATTCCCCCTTTTGCCCTTCCTGCGTGAAGGCCAGCAGGATCTTTCTCACCTTCTTCTCTCTTCAGGCCTCCGCCTTGCCATTTTTGGTGAAACGGTGAGCCTGCTCGACCTTTGGAGGCTACCATTGGGAGTTACCCGGTTGCTGGGCCTCGGCGGCCCTGCGCTGCTCCCCCCCCCATCCTAGGGAAGGGGCCGGGTAACCAAACAAACAAACAAACCCTGATCGACCGATAAGAAAACAACAGTCGCGTAGAGTTTGCCATCATCCATGGCATTCCTGAATCTTTAGAGCCCAATGAAAACTTAACGAAACCATCATGAGCATTATCAAGAAGACGACGGTCGACATTGAATCGCCAAAGGTGTCCCCTGTTCGTTCGTCTGTGGAGAAGAAGCAATAAACCATGACCGATCGGGATAAAATTAATTTCTGAAAAATGGAAGTGGTCGCTAAAGCAAAATATATTCTTCAAAACGACCCCCACACAAAACGAATTTGCACATAAATAACGACCAAAGCTCCCCTACACGAAGAGAGAATGCCCATTGAAGTGTCAAACTGAAACCCAACTCAGACAAAGAAGTAAAAGTCTTCAAAGGCCAATTGCTAGTTGTCGGAACTCACATCTGACCTCAAAAGTCAATTTTTCACTGAGAATAAATATATATTGTACAACTTCATGAATACAACTTCCTTTCGTCACTAATGAGGTGTTCTATTGTTAATAAAACTGACGAACTTCATATTGCTACCTTCAAATTAAAACCCGTCGTTGTAGTTGAAGTGAATCTTAGTTGTTGAATCCTACTAACGACAACGCCTTAATTAATATTCCCTCTATCGTTCCGATAAACTTGATCGTAAAGGCGGTGCTGCAGTCTTCTCAGGTACCCTTTTCATTTCAAATGCTCTTGACTGTATTTGGCTTGACTTCATTGAAATAATGATCTGTGCCTGTTAGATACCAACTGGTTTTAGTGTTGACATACCATTACGTTTCGAATGCCATCGAAAGAATCATTAGCAATTTTTCAAATAGGATATTTATACTACTGTTTTAGTAGTCTATAGTAAGTTTTCATTTTTTCCAGAAATGGCAGGCTCGACAAAATATCCGTCAGCAGATTTGTTTGGAGGTTACGGCCCCTCGTCGGTGCTGGGTAGGATTCAAACCTGCACCCCAGTGATCAGTAGTAAACTACTTCACCACTAGGCACAACCAGCATGTTCAACAGGCAAGATTATACCTTGCTAATATCGAGCTCAATGGGAAATGCACTCCATTCCGCCCTCCATGCTACACTTCGGCATACGCTCATCTTAAAAGACAAGCCGCGGGTAACTCATTTAACTGAACTGATTATCTATCCAATGTAGATGGGAAAAGCATTTCGAGCACGCAATTCTGACCTTTCCAGTCATTACAAAGTGAAAGTAAAAGTCGAAGCAGCCAAGACCAGAAAAGTAACAAAAAGCGTTTGCTATGGAATATTGCTGACTCATCTCGAAATGAACCTACTGCATGGCGCTCTGACTCAAATATCAATGCTTCCCAGGCCCACTGACATGTTCATATACTCCAATTCCAACAGCTAATTTATCTGATTATCTTACAGTACATACTCCTACCCTACGATTATGCCAGATCAAGTCACACGTTAAAAAAGGCTGTGGTAGTGACGATTTCCCTGTGGTACTCTCGGAATATTCTGCTGACATTCCGCGGCTGAACCTTTAGCATACGTCTTTCAATTCTGTCGTAAATATCTGCTGACTTAGACGCATTTCGAGTCCAAGAACAATAAACGACAACCGAACAAATCTTCAAAGTATTTACGGCAAAACCTCTCGATAGGCGCTGGGTGCGGCGAAAGTGGTGGGTTTGTGTCAATTTACTTCTTCCTCAATTATAAAGAATCTTGTAAAAGATAGGAACTATTTACATATAAGACCTGTAACCACCTGGACGTGACATATTATCAGCTAAGGGAAAGGCATAGTAGTAAGACCACAGTAAGTTCAACGTTGTAGTGACAATTATTTCTCATTGTGTGAAAAACAGACGGTGCAGGGATTGGGATGTGAACGAAGAGGTCGTTCAATATAATTAAGTCAATAATCCACCTTTCATAAAAATTCGAATTCAATACAGGGTGCGCCAAAAGTAACCGAACTCTAATAGATTTCTGAATACAGATTACAATACATTTATATACAGTACTTTATCAACACTATAAATATAATATATTGTAATCTGTTCTGTATTCTGAAATCTATTAGAGTTCGGTTACTTTTGGCGCACCCTGTATAATGAGGACTATTCAACAACATTGACCGGTCTAAAAAATTTTTTTTAAAAAAAGAAGAAATCCACCAAAAAGTCATTAAGGTGCATAATACAATAGCTCATGGGCAGTTTAGGTCACTTCCTGCTCCCATAGTGGATGCAGGACTAAGGAGACCGGTGATTAATGAATATAAGCCGGGAATAATCTCCTCACAGAGAGATCATCTTGATGAGAAACCCTTCTCCGGAAATTATTTCCCTCTCTAATGAGAATTTATATTACACTACTACGGTAATAAATAAAATTTTCCTTTCAATTACCCCTTAGACTATCCCGACTCATGCCATGTGGATATAAATTTTAAAGGTCAAGAAAGACTAGAATAATTATTTTTATATAACTGTCTCTCTCAGGCAACCAGGTTACCAATATTGGTAATATTCATCACTGAAAACAAAAGATGTACCTGTACACGACTAATAGGTAACATGGTATCAGGCTAATTAGTATTATATAATGATCTAATCCATTTTCTTCGGCGAAAACAGAATGCCTATATCTCATTCCTTTTTTACAGGGCGCTTTCCTTAGGATGAGCGGATCTGTCAACTACAAATATCTAAAATTTCACAATACTACTTAAAGTAGTAGGAAAGTTTATCAAGATGTTTCCAGTAGACAGATCAATCAAATTACAGTACCACTAATTAGTAATGTAATTAGATTCTCCGGGTATCGTCAGACCATTTCTGCCGTTCAAACTTATTTATTTTATAAGTCTTACTAGGAGTCAGTACACCACTCCGGGTGGTCTGACATTGCACCTCCCTGCCTTACTAGCCATAGCCGTGGGAGTAAACCGCGCTACCACTACAACAGTTAGCAGGTATCTCATTCCTTCGGTTGTACACTTGTCAAACAACACACGAGAGAAAAGGAAATTCTATTATATAGGCAGAAAAAATTTCTTACCACCTTTGTGTACGTATTTCGCCTTAAAAAATTAGGAAAAATCGCCAACCTTAACGTCTTTATGTAACGACTATTACACCGTGGTAATTAAAGCATGTACATATTTTAAAAGATTGGAAGTCAATTAATTTTCTATCTTCTAACGCTTATAAATTAATACTACATATAATGATTGCAGTTCTTCCAGTTTATACCGATTTTTTAGTCAAAAGTGGAGTCGATTTTAATCCTCGCTATAAGAGAATTTTCTCTTTTTTTCTTTTAACAGTCGCCGTTTTTCACATTAAACATACCGCAATATTCAAATAAGTAGTAAGAAACTTTTCATCACGATACAAAATAATCTACTTTTTTTAACTTTAACGTTTGACATTTTAAAACAGATTTCTGCAATAAAAGATCTTTCTCAGCGAATAATAAGCCTGGTCTTGTTATTTTCTGAGTAATTAATTAGTATAGCATATGGTTAGAAACAGATTTATGATAATAAATATATAACAGTTTCTAAACCGGATCGGTTTTCCAATGAATCGTCTACGAGAGAACGCGTCTCCGTGAAGAACTAATCAGGTATACATGTTGCTCAGCAGAGCGCCATACTGCACTGGACAAATTCTAGATTGGCTGTCCGCATTATATGGTTGTTAATTCGAAAATTAATAATGTCCATTTTAATTCATGCAGAAAACAAGGTAATAGGACAAGTTACTTTCCGATTTTAATGAAACAACTTGGACAGAAATGTGTTTGGCAATGGATTAATAAAAATAATAACGGGATTTATTCAAATTTTAGTTTTTACATTCAAATTCAATATTTTCTATTACCAAGAACAGTTCATCTAATCCAAAAGAAAAATTTTCAGTAATCTTATCTAAGGATACAGTCGGACAAAAAACGCCATAGCTAAATTCTAAATATTTATGGTGCATCTGCAAATATAATCAATAATAATCAATTCAAATTTATATGTCATTAAATTAAACACTTTAGTCTTAAGTTTTCACAAGTTGTCTGAATCATACCGCACCTGACTGATGACGGGCGATGGCAAGCGGTTGGGAAGAGAAGAACGGACCTGTCATGGAGTCAGATCGTGGTCCATCTTGGACGGGCTGCGAAGAATTGGCAGGAAACAATACAAGTGCATCACAGAGGTGGGAATGGAAGACGTGATGACCGACAACTGAGATACTTAGCATTTGGAGGACCGATAGATGCCAGCAACCCTCTTAATGTACAATGGTCTGTTCGGACCCAGGATGGAGACACATTGTCGGAAAATACGGTGATTAGGCGACCTGGATAGGGCGGTATATGCGCACGACGACCAATTCGCCGTCCGAGACTATCTCCAGTTCATGCCACTGTTATGCTAAACTGGGCCAGTGAACGTCTTGCGTGATCCGTGGATCAATGGGAAACAACATCCGCAGTTTGCCCTGGCCGCCAAAGAACCCAGACGTCAACCCCATCGAGCACTTGTGGGACTTGCTTAAGAGGCATATTGAGCGTTGTGTTCCATCTCCGCAAACCCTGACAACGCTTCGTCGCGCTCTGGAGGGAGAATGGAATCTTCTGGACCCTAATATTTTAATCCGATTGGTGGCCAGTTTGCCACATTGTATCCAGACAGTACGAGATGCTAGAGAGTGGTACACCCAATATTAAACTATCTATCGATTTCCTCTTATTACTTTGTTATTGTGTACATATTGTGCAGATGTGATCTTTGAAAATATAAACGCTTTATGGTATCACTTAGCCATTATTTAGAATTTTTAATTAATATAGTATTGATATTTTTAATTTAGCTATGCCGTTTTTTTGTCAGACTGTATATTAGGTAATTGCTCACTTCTCAGAAATCATATATATATGTATAGATCCACTGTCCACCTGATTTTAATAATTCAATAATCCTCTTATGTTTTTACCCGATTAAATCATTTCATATCGAGCACGCCTTTTCGGCTGTATTCGTGGTTATCGATTTCAGTTTATAGAAATTTCACTCAGTCAACTTCAGACACTCGTTATAATTGCGTTCTTTTTCCCTAAAACCAAACATTTTACATACAAAATATAAATTATTTCAGCATTTGTTGATCTAAACAATAATTTATTCACCACAAGTTCATTATTAAATGCTTTAATTGGCTGCTTTACTATAAGAATTGTCTCATGATATGTTCTTTTAGTAATGACTTCAAAAAATATATTTTACTATATAGTATTATCCATTTCAACGATTTTCTAGTTTCAATGGAAAATTCTAAAATAATGCCTCACTTGATACACTGGTCGAAAATTTTCCATTGACACTATTCCTTCAGTAGGTTTTAACTTTCGTAATGTCCTTTCTTAAACGTACACAAAGTCTAAAAGATTTGCACTATAATCCCTAAGATAAAGATAACAGGGAATTATAGTTTCTAAAATATAAATTTACTTACAATGTTTTTACATTGTTCATTAATAATGTAGGACCAGTGGGCCGCGCAGCTACGCGTACAAGTGTTGTCACGAATAAAGCACAACGCGCTCAAGTTGAGTATCAGATGTTTTGCAGCGTGCTTTTGGAGTACGTTCAACTGCGAGCTGCCGCAGTGTACGCTAGCGCAGCGCCGTAGTCTTGCTTGCAGAGTGAGAGAGAAAATCAATAGATGAGCTTGGCCGAGTGTGTAGCTTTAAGCCAGCTAGCCAGCCTGTGTGTGTGTGTGTGTGAGTGAGTGAATCAAGTCCCGATGGCTCTCTCTCTTTCTGTCAGCAAACTGAACAATCAGACGACGTGTTTTAAGGGTATGCGACCGAGCCAACAACCCAGGAATCACGTAGCTTGCTTAATGATATAGATAAACGTCGTATCTAACTCACCTAAAAATAGATTTGGAATTCCCATGACGTCACTCTATTTATAGGAGCCAATGAGATTCCAGTACGTCATAGTTCTATTTATACTTGCCAATCAGACTGTAGTACGACGGAATTCCTCAATATCACCTAATACTATAGTGCTATACTTTTTGAGTGCCTACAAATTTGTATTACAGTGACTTCTAGATTAATAATCAAGACTTAAATGACGTAATGACGTTAAATGACGTAATAACAGTTGGCCATTTTCCTTCAAAGCAAAATATACACACTCAAAAGCATTAGGAAACATTTTTTCTACCCAGACCGACCGTGTTTGACTTGATGGAATATAGCTAAATTAAAGTTGCCTATTTCGCCAGTGTTAGGCTGACAAAGCAGTGCAATCAATCTACAGTTAGTGGTTACTTACGAAAAACAATAAGGTGAATACTGCAGTGTGTCAGTTTCATGGCTGTGCGGAAGTGGTATTTAAATCAAGACGACAAAAACAGCAGCAAACTCACCGTGGCATAATAGTTGCACATCTCACCCTCGCAACACTCGCTGCATCGCCAGTTCCTATACCATTCCCGAGAACATTGTCTGCCATCTTCGAGACGTTTAGCTGTGCACTTTTCCCGCGTGGTGCACTTCTTGTCCACGAAGTGGGTGCGTTCGTTCAGCGGTGTCCAGTAGGGAGGAGCTAGACAAATGTGGCAGGGATAAGTCCTTCAGTGTCTCTAATTCATGCCTATAAGCTTCCTGAATGACCGGTGCATTTTTTTCTGTATACTAAAGTTGTACAGATCATTATATACTTCTATATTTCCACAAACTCCTGTCTTTTTCTAAGTAAGTTTCTCGTCTTCTTTTTAATGTAATTCATTCATGAACGAATTGATTGTTTTATATACTTCTTCTAATCTACCTGCTAAAATCATTATTTTTATTATTTTATTTGCCGCCAGAGCTGAAATTTATAAATTAATTTTACAGTACAAAAAAGAAAAAGAAAACAATAACAATGAGTAACAGGAATAAACACAAAAACACTATACAGATCTAAAAACAATATAAAGTATGCCATAAAATAAAAATTTAACGTAGAAATATAAAAAGATTTATCTTCCAATTTTTTGTATCTGAATATGAATGCTTTTCGTCTTTTTCGAGGTTAAACCCTGAAAAGGATAAGTTTGTTCTCTTTCTCAAGATTACACTTAAATTATTATTAGTGTTGCAGTTTTCAAACATCTCTCTTCCAGACGTTGGCATAGTATTCATTTATTTTTACACATGTAAACTACTTACTAATGTTTGTAGTTTACTCGATTCATTTATTTTTGTATATATTGCTATCCTTTAACAGGTATTCAGCACTTACGAAATTTTGTATTTTTGAGAATAAGAGTTTTAGCAGTTTCATTCGGGTACACTGTATAATTTGGATGTTTTTATTTGTTGTTTTTTTGCAAATATGAACTGCATATTGCAAATGTGGCTTTATGATGCGGTTATAAACAATAACACTAAGTTTGTTTCTAATCCTGTATAGTGTTGGAACAAGTTGACACATATTTGTTTTTTATTTTTCTAATATTGTCAGTCCCTGCTTATTGTACATCCTAGATATTTATATTTGTGTACCTTCACTATTTCAGAATTTTCAAGTTTATTTTTGTCTTTACTACAAAGTTGTTCCATTTTTGCATTACTGAATACAATATTATATTGTGTCTTAGATCTATTTATTGCCCATTTGTGAGCTTCAAAACACATGCTTAATTGATAAAGTTCTAAATTGGCAAGATTAAATAGTTCTGAAATGTTTTTATGAAACAGTGTCAGGCTATGCGCTTTATTAGATCTGAGTGAGTGAATTGATTTTATAATGATAAATTACACTTTTTATTTCACAGTTACAATAATTAACACCATGATTACCAACTAATTAAAAGCTGTGCTTCCCGAGAGAAAAGCTGACGCTCAATTACGAAATAGAAACTGGGAGGGGGTAAAGCTAAGTTCAGCTGATTTCCCAATCAATCAGCTTTACATCCATCTGTTCTCTCATGACATAGAAGAAGACACAATAGAATTTTAATAAATGCGATCGTTCCGGATAATGAACTTAGAAACCTGAAACCGGCGGCCCTAGTCAAAACTGCAGATCCTAAACTGGAGATTTCCTTTAGCATCGATTTCTGTACGGACAGGATGATGACTGACAGCTTCAGCTCCATCTTATATACCGTTTCTACATGGACACTTTTGCCTCTCATCTTGCCACTCTGGACCCGTGCTGGGTTGCACGCTTTGTGTACAGCATCAGAGAGTTTTCTCATCTTCAGGCCCCCATTGCGTTTCTTTGAAACGTCGGTTTCCTATAGCAGGCTTTCTAACCTGATATATCTTTTGACAGGTGCACGGGGGCACGCAGGTGACAAAGTAGATTATTCAGTTTTTTAATTCGTTATTTTCTGTATTTGTACCTAAGCAGTGACTTTCCTCCAGTTCACTACTTACAGAAATGGTATAATAAAATGAATTATTTCTGCAAGTGTCTCATTTTTTCAAAAACGAAATTATCTGTACTTCCTTGTCATTTACTAGAAATATCGATGTTTTCCATATCAAAAGTTGATTTTATTAGCCAATCACACCAGTATTTCGTGTTTTTTATAACTTAAATAGGTCCATCAAACTAGCGTGCTTTCTGCTCAACCCAGCATAGCATTGTACATATATATAACTATTCAACTGAAAATGAGTTGCCAGAAAGATGGGCAAATCTAATACATTTTTTCTTTCCATTAACTCTTCAGTTGCCACAAGTCATGAACGAAATATAGTATGCTTGGTTGACATATTCCTTAAGAGAGACATAAATCAACAAGGAGACGACGCATTTCAAGATTCCTACCCAATTAATCGCTCTATCAGTTGGTAAAACGCTTCAGTGATTCCTACGATTGACAAAATGTCCAAATAAGACAAACAATATATCCCAGATACTCAGGATGTGTAAATGGCATCGTAGAAGCAACCTAAAATGTATTCACGAGATCAGTTGCAGGGACATAACGACGTTTGGGTAAATGAGGCATTTTGCCTGTCAATTCATTGGTGCCGATTAAACTTTTTAAATGTTACCTTTTATCGCTTATTTTTCAAGAAAGTAGAGTATCTTATAAGTAGTTACCATTTATTTTACAAAACTTAAGAAGACAGCAGTATTTCTCGATATACGACCACTAGCGGATCCAGAGGGGGGCGCCGAGGAAGCCGGCTCCTCTATTTTTTACAGCTGCCCTGTTTGACATGAGTGCCCTTTTCAGCTATACTCTTTTCCATTTGCCCATTCTATGTCATTTTCTCTGTACCATTTATTGTACTCTCTTTTCCACTGGCCCTTTGCATGTACCCTTTTGACTACAGAATATGACCTGTTCGTGTGCCCTATTTATATAAACCGATGTAGAATTTCATGTAATTTACGTAAAAGAAGGATAGGATGTCTAAGTCCCTCGCTCATGCTCTATATATTGATAGTTTTCAAAAGAATAGTGGACAAACTTCTAGAACCTCTACAAGGTGAGACCCTGCTTTGCATTTATAGAGAACACAATAGTTGTTTCTAGCCAAAAGGTTAAATGGCCACAATAATGATAAAACTTATTCCACGTAAGAATTTTAGCACCTGTAAAAAACTTTGCATTTCGGAAAATAATGTGTAACTTAAAATTATATAGCATGAGTGATCGGCTTAAACTCGAAAGAGTCTTCGGCTTTCATTTTCACTGTACTGTATGCCCTATTTATTTTCTATAATATTTAAATGTGTAAATTGTACTGTGAATAAAATAAACTTTTATTATTATAAGACATCACCTAAATGTAATAACAAATATACTCCTTTATAAATATAAAAATAGAGTGAGAGACAGGCACACACATACTGTATACACACACACAGACAATTAATTTTAGAAAAATCTCCATGTTATCACATCCGACGATATATAATGTGTTTATAATTTTGTTTTGGGTTCATATATTTGTATGGTTGTATTTTACATTGTTTTAGCTCAATAGCAAAAATGTGAATTTGCAAAAAATGTGTATCACTTTTTATAATAAACAAACCTGACAAGAAGTGTTACACGTCATTCTTCGTAAATTTACATTATTTTTACAATGCTATATGTATAAATTGCTAATTTTTTCCTGTGACCTTTTGTGAGTTTGAAATCCCGATTATCATGCCCTTTTAAATTTCTTTCCTCCGCCCTTTTTAAGAGCTAGTTACGATACTGGGTTGAGCTGAAGAAACGAGATTAAATAGTAACAGTATGAGACTATCCAAAATGTAATTGTTCAAACCAACATAACAAGCCTGGGAAAACTGGTGAGTTGGAATAAATAAAATTGCAAGAGTAATTATCAAATATCTGAGGCAGATAAAAGACATCGCTATAAACTACAAAGGACGGGTGCCGTCACACATATATATATGTGCTCTAAAGAAACTGTGCCAGCCCCCTAAAACGAAACCGAATCTAACCAAAATGCTCAAATCGACACTGCCTCCACCATTACTGAGCAGTAATATTTCATTTTCGATCAAACATTTCTGAATGATGTGCCACAAACTTCCACATATTTACAACTGAAAGAAGCTATTTCATGGGCTACACAACTGATTTCTGATAAAAATAGACTGAAACTGAATAGTAAAAAAGCAAATAAAACTGAAACAAATAAACCATGATGAAATGAATCAGGTGGTTAGTAAATATGTATGTAAAATATTACAGTTTCGTAGTGTCAGTGTTATGCTTAAACTTATTTTATATTAAATTATTAATTTACTGATATTTATAAAATTAACTTCATTTTCATATTTTGGGGAAAGTAAACAGTAAGTAAACTAGCAGTTTGTGCAAATCTGTCGTTTTGATATATTAGCACTGAGTTTGTATATAGCACCATGACAGATTTCAACTGATGCTGATTATATGGGTGTTTGTTTTCTGAAAATGAAAATATCTATACAGCCTATCAAAATATAATAAAATAATGTATTGGTTATTTACAATCAAAAATGAATTTGAAAAAGTTAATTATTAAATCTAAAATCTCAAAAAATGACAAATTCAGTTACTTTTATAACCCATGATCTTACTTTCATATCTGATTGTGGATATACAGGTATTCTCCTCAGGTAGACACTGCATTGTAGTTTTGATGCACTTATCTCTATTACCTTCCTGATTGGTGCAGACATAACACTCCATGGCAGTAACTAAAACATATGTACAAATACACAGTCAGATTAACAAATGAAATGACTAAAATATTTTAAATAGACACTTTAAACATTCCATTTAAATAATTCCTAACTATGTGATTAATGTATGGAGGAAATTAAGTATACATTAAGCAAGGAAATTTTAAAAATAGTAAATAAAAAGGACACAACACTATACAATAGTAAGTAAAAAATTACTATGATAATACTGAAAACTTGATGGCTTAATGACAATTACATGATATGCTGTTTGCAACTCAATAATTTTATGCAAATTTTGATGCAAAGACAGCCCACTTTACAACTCTCTTAGCATCTGTGTATGCTTTCTTGAAGCCACTCTTAAATTCTCTCCACAACTGGTGCTTCTTCTTTATTGCCAGATCTACATTGTTGTTCCACTACCATGTCACTCTGTGCCTTGGAGAACCTTCGGTCCAGCCACAAGTTATGTCTTCTGCTCACAGTAAATCCTCCTTCATTGACTTCCATAGGTCTTCAACATGTCACTCAACATTTAACCTCTGCATTGTATTTTCAATCTCAGAGACAAGGTTATCTTCAGTAACACATTCTTTCAACTTCCAGACCTTCCTCTTTGGAATAAAGGCTACCTGACCTCTTTGCAAGATTTTATCTTTAAATCACATACTATAATATTATGTTGAGAAGCAATTTCTTCACTAGGTATAACTTTCATATCCTTAACTAACTTCATGTCTTTGTTCCTTGACAGAATATAGTCAATCTATGTAGCACAACCACCAAAAGAGTATGGAATAAGTCTGCTGTCTTGTTTCTTAAACAATGTGTTACAGACCACCAAATCTAATGCTAACCCCATGTCCAGAATATGTTCACCCTATACATTTCTTACTATAGCCAAAAGCCTACATGGACACATTTACATCCATTTGCTCTTCTTTTAACATGTCAAATGGGGTCACCCCCATGATAACCAATTCATTCTCATTTATTTTTGCAACAAAATGTATTAGGCTTTTATAGAACCATTCCTTTTTATCAAATCCAAGGCCGTGTTGTGGTGCATATGTCAACATATAATAGCAACTATTCTCTTGTTAATAAGTAACTTGATTATCATTAACCTATCAGTGACATGTTCAATTTTAATGATCTTGTGAACTTATTTCTTAGCAACAAAGATTCCAACTCCGCCTTAGGACAGAATTATTACCAACCCAGAGCAGCTTGAACTAGCTAGTTTTTCAGCTATTGTTTTTGTTGATGCTCCTTTATATCTGGCTTTTTGAATATAATAGATATCAATCTTTCTTCGATTCAAGGTCTCTCTACCACTTTTTCTGTGTAACTATACAATGCGCCAATGTTGAGGCTACTGATTCTGAATTTATCGCCATTGTAGTTGTAGTTTCCTGATCGGTTGTTAACAGCCTAGCAGTGTTCAAGATTGAAACCTGCTCTTTAACGTAGCAGACTATCATAATGGGTTCTAGTCCCATTTGTGCAGTGGTAATTACATATTGATTGAACTATCATGAAATAGTTTCCAGCAATGTTTTAGTTGTATGCACTTATTAACACTAACCAATTTTAGAAACTTCGAGGAAGATCGCCAACTAAGGATAAAGAGCGCTTCCTATCCATGCGGCCATCTCTTGCTCACTGACCATTGGCTTTGAAGAGCATTAACTGCCCTTTGACACGTTTTATTTTTTATCCTAGATAGTTGTTAGGTTCCCACTTCTTATCCTACCATGATGGAATGGGGGACTTATTTAGTCACCAACCACCTGATCATTTATAAGCAGTATTGGCATATATAGTTACTAGTAACAGGTGGAGCTTGATCTGACAAAAATATTGAAATTAATTATAAATATAAGTAATTTATATATATATTACTAAAGTTTTATTACATATTTTATTTTTAATATTCAATTATATGTATTTTATATTATTAAATATTATTGTATATTTTATATTATTATAGTATATTTAACAAAATCAAAATATTATATATATTTTACTTTATTATCATATACTGTATATAGTTGTCAAGTTGTCTGTATGTATGTTCCGGGTGAGTGGCCAGACCATTGGAGCCAGCGACCCGAAATTTTGCATGACTGACCCCCTCAACCCTGCGGGTAATTGGGGGGCGTGAGGTCGGGGTCAAGGTCAAAGGGTCAGGGTAGAGGTCAAGGAGGCTAAAAATGGTATGAAATGGCCCTTTTGGGCAGGTGCCGGACTGTTAGTGCCAGCGACCCAAAACTTTGCATGGTTGACCCCCTTAGCCCTGCAGGTAACATAGGGGGACAAGGTCAACCTTCGAGGTTGGGGTCAAGGTCAAGGAGGCAAAAATGGTGTGAAATGGCAAATTTGGGCAGAAGGAAGCTGGTCCATTGGTGCCAGCGACCAAAACGTTGCATGGGTGACCCCCTAAACCCTGCGAGTAATATAGGGGCGAGGTCAATCTCCAATGTTAGGGTTGAGGTCAAGGAGGCTAAAAATGGTATGAAATGGCCATTTTTATAGGGCAGAGTTTGTTTGTTCCAGATGGGCAGCTGGACCATTGGTGCCAACAACCTAAAACTTTGCATGGGTGACCCCATCAAACTTGCAGGTAATATGGGGGGCAAGGTCGAGGTCAAGGGATCAGGATCGAGGTCAAGGTGGCTAAAAATGGTGTGAAATGGCCTTTTTGGGCAAAAAGAAGCCTCTTACAGAAAATTTCATAAAACAAAAGAATAGGGCAGGGTAAGGGGCAGGCACATGCCCTATTTTATTGCCGGCAATGCGGTACTCACTGCTAGTAATATATATATTTATAAAGTAATTAGTCAAATAAAATGTATTTTATAGATTTTCATTTTGATATATCATAAGATTTATATTAGCATTTAATTTGTTTAGACTTTTATAATAAATTATATAAAGATAAAAATAATGTATAAAGAAATATATTCACTATTTTATATTTTAATTTTATGATTAATTTCTTTTTTAATATAAAAATAAAATCTAATACAGGGGGCGTGCCACTGGGGGGGCCAGGGAGGGCCAGCCCCCCTAATAATTGTCCTGACTTGATTTTTGCCCTTTTGTATTAATAGTGCCCTTTGTGTCAGAGGATTTTTTAACATAGTAGCAATTGCCCCCCGCTTTTGCTATTTTCGGTGAGAAAATGGGCAGCCCTTTTTTATTTTCCGCATAAATTTTAAGTACACTTCTATTCCATTATGTAATCAATGAGCCTCAACTGCCAAAGAATTGTTCTAGAGTATCTTGGCTGAGGTAAGTAGGTACTTCAATTCAGCATACTCAGAAAAGAGATCCTACAAGAGAGCCAATACAGAGCACATTGTTGAGATATACCCCTTACAAAAGGTCTGCAGTTTTCTGTCTAGTACCGGGTTACCATTAACAAATTAACATCCTGAAGAGTGTGCAACTCTCCTTCAGTTTCTTTAAAAATCTGCTGGGTTTCGGCAACCTTATTCTGATGGGAACCGACATATCTAGAGATGGTTAAAGAACACTTCCATACTTTGTACTTCCAAGCGCTTGACTGGATAGGTGGAATAATCTAATGAAAATTTATCTCAAAAACCTTCTAGACTTTGCTACATAAGGAGAATCTTCTTGTTAGGTCCATCAAGGGGGAGCTAGTTGATGAGGACAAAATGTTAATTGAAGCAAACTACTCTGATGATATTTCAATGAACATGTGGGATGCTCAGCTTACTATTCTCAAGTCTATGGCATCTGGACTGTCGATTGGATATGCTCAGAAACTCCTCAACTATCTTTAGGATCTCTCATCAACTGAGAAGAGTTTGATGAATGAATAAAGTGTTAACTGTGGAAAAGCTAATTATGGTGAATCCTGCAATGACAGCATCAGGTGAGTGCTCATTTTCAATGGCTTGCCGACTGAAAACTGCGCTGCGTGTCAGAATGACTGCCTGCTGTTTCAATGCTCTAGCTGTTTTGCAATCTCACAAGCACAGGTGTAATGAACTCAACCTAGAGAAAATTGCAATCTCACAAGCAAAGGTGTGATGAACTCGACCTAGTGAAAATTGCAAACATTTTTTGCTCTAAATCACCACAGCACTTTTATGTTTTGGACAATTTTTAAAAAATGATTTTTCCTGAATTTTTATAAAATTTGACTAGATGTTAAACTGCTATATAGCAAGTTATTTTGATTTTGCCATAGTCCAATTTTTGTATGTTATGTACATATATACTACATATTGAGTTGTAAATTCAATAAATCAATAAATGGTTCAAATTCCTATTGTTTTACCTAAGGGTGCCCTTTCAATTTTGGCTCCCCTAATACAAAAATCATGGCATGATTCCTGTAAGTGTAATATGCATTATTTCATATATTTATCTTTAATAGATGTAATAATATAGTATATCTTATAATAATAATATCAAAAGATAAATATTACTTTTAAGCTAAAGTATATCATCAAATAAAATGCCAAACATTGTCATTACTATTAATTAATATTAGGCTTAGTACTAAGTTATACACACCAGCTGTAAACTAAATAAGCTTTGGAAAACCTAATTACATTAATCTAAAATAACAAAGCGCTTGCATCAGTGCTGCAGATTGACAGTATTCATACTAAAATATATTTCACTGTTTTTTTTTGGTTTAGCAGCATATTTATTATTGAATCATAGTGAACCTTAGCAGGTTAATAAAAACGTACAAATTACATAATAAAACAATGCATAAATTACATCACTGACATACCATATCTATGTAACATAAACATAATTAGACATATCAGCGGGGCAACTACACTGGTCCAATTCATCATGTTCTTCCTAGTTTGATGATTTTAAAATAATTTTGTTTACACTGTCATTTTAAACAAACTTTTGTTTCAATATTGTAAGACAAGACCTGTACAAGAAAAGATACAAGTTAAATGACAACGGAGAGCCAACAACAGGTAAAGAACCACAACCATTGAGAGAGGAAGTTGTTTGGGTGATGCGGCGAATTCAAAATGGGAAATCACCAGGTCTCGACGAGAGTCCAATTGAAATTTGGAAAGCCAGCAGGTGAATCTTGAATCAACATCCTATGAAAACTTTGCAAATTCATATGGGAAAAGAAAGAATGGCCACTCGATTGGTGTAGAGCAGTCTTCTATCTACTACCTAAGAAAGGAAATTTGATGGAATGTAGCAACTACCGGACCATTAGTCGCATTGTTCACTTCAGCAAAATCTTACTCACAATCATATATATAGTAGATCGAATGAAAACAAAATACAATAAAGATATCTCCGAAGAGCAAGCAGGCTTTGTCGAAAACAGGGGAACCAGGGAAATATAGTTAATATAAGACTGATCGTCGAAAAGCGCATAGTTTACCACTCTATATATGTGCTTTATTGATAATAGTACGTAAAGCCTTTAATTGTGTCAGCCATAGTCAAATATGGGAAATCATGATTGAGATGGGGTTTCCGGAGCACATCGTCAACCTGATGAAGAAGCTCTATTTTGATCAAGAGTCAATTGTAAGAATTTGAGCTGCGGACTGATGGAATGGTTCAAGATCGAAATAATAGCTATAGGCGTCAGGCAGGCGGTTGCGTCCTAACATAACATCCAAGCGTATAACATCTATGTAGAAAACAGCATGAGAGACGCTCTGCATAACAGCGATATGGGGTAAGAGTGGGAGGACAGAGTAGAAATAATGTACGTTTTGCTGATGACACAACCCTATACTGACTACGAGTAAAGAAGATCATATGGATCTGCTTGCACGTGTAAAAACTCAAGCACCACAAAACGTTTGTTGATAAATTCTGCAAAGACAAAGGTTATGGTGATCGACCCAAAATAAAAATGATAGGTCAGACTTTGATCTGCATGGCCAAAGGATAGAAGAGGTTGAGGGATTTGTGTAGCTGATATAACGACCAAAGGAAGTAGCTCTAAAGAGACCCGAAGACGCCTGACCATGGCACGAACCGCCACACAGAGAATGACTAGCATCTGGAAGAGCAGGGGCATATCCACAAGCTTAATGATTCGGCTTCTTCGAGCAACAGTTTTTGCCATAGTGTCATATGGTTGTCAGTCTTGGGCCATGAGCAAAACAGATCAACGTGGGATAGATGCATTTGAGATGTGTGTGTACCAAAGAGTATTGCAAATATCATGATCCGAAAGAAGATTGAATCGTTGGGGGCTGGATACCATCAGATTTGAATTGGAGCTACAGAGGCAGATGGCCTTAATAAAAATACGCTATTTTAGCAAGGCTATCATACAGGGGTCAGTGGAAGGGAATAGACGGCAATTTCGCCCAGTAAAGCCGTAGATGGATGAGATTCGAGAATTGACAGGACGTGGAGCAGCAGGAGCGTCACATCTGGCTCAAAAACGGGGTCGATAACGTGGGATTGTGAAGGCCACCGCTGCGCTTTTTGCGCCACCGGACTGAGAAGAAGAAGAAAACTAGTAATCAACGAATTTGGTTACTATATGTGACCATATTTTAAAACTACAGATAAATACTTTAGCTAACAACATAGGTGTGTTTAGCGCGGAGGAGATTTTGACGAGCATATTTTAATGAAATTGTATGTCTAAATTTCTCACGACGGACACAGAATTACAGTAAATGGATTACAGTTTATCGTTGTAAAATAGCGCTTTTAGATTAAACAGAATTAAATTTTACCTTTCATTTTTAAGTTTACACTATATTCTTTTAGTTCAAGTTTGTTTTATATATACAACCAAATTCCAATTTTCGAAGGTATAAACTGTGATATGACAAAAAGTCGGATCACAATTACTCTGTACTGGATTACACACTTTGCACCAACTTCACTCCTGTGCAACAAGTGGTGGAAACTATGAAGACTAAATAAAGGCAATGCAAGTATACATGTTGGAGTCGAAATTTCCACGAGGAAAATTTTAAAAATAGCGCAGCTCGAAGAAGCCTTGCACACCTACTTGAAAACGTTTTTGCCGGGAAGAAAGACCGCTTTCTCAAAATGACTTTTAACCAATGAAAATGGGTGAGTTAAAGTCTGGTTTTGAATTTGGTTTTCAAAACCTAGCTTGGTTTTGAAAACCAGATTCAAAACATGACATAAACTCAATTAATATGTTAGTTTTGAATCCGGTTTTCAAAACCTGAAAAAGTTTTCAATACCGGATTCAAAACCATTCTGAAACCCTGAACACATATAAAACCTCTGTCTATGAATCCAATCTGCTGAAGATTCAAAACCTC
>JAUYWV010123815.1:0-11571 GCA_032274565.1 Nematoplana nigrocapitula
TTTTCCCATGTTACCCATTGGCGTAGCATTCTTTTGAGTCATCAAGCATGCAAATCCGTCAAGAGAGTTGGGAGAAACATACCGGTCAGACATACCCACATACATACATACATTTCTCTAATTATAGATAGGATTCCAACGCTACCTCTTTATTTAACATGTATAAAAATATTGAAACAAGTAATAGAAACTGAATAGAGAAACTTGTGTACGAAAGTATAAGCATAACAAATTATAGATTAAGTCTTTAATTCCTTTGAAACACTGCTGTTGCTTCATTCAGTTCTGCCAATAAACTAGTTATACGGACAATAATCCCTGAAGATGCAGATATTTCTGCCAAAAATCAGATTTTCTATAAGCTGCAGATAGACGAGCATTTCTTCCTTGTAGTTTCTCATTGGCATCACACATCTGGTTTGATATTGCAGCTTTCTCCAGTTCTCTTGTGGCCAATTCAGTATGATGTCGTTTCTTGTTTTGTTCAGCATTTGCTTTGATTTTCTCTTCTTCCGCCAAAGCTTCTCTGTATCGTTTTCATGACTCTCTGAAAGACTTGATCAATCCTTTCATTATCGGGATTGACAGAAAATCACCTCTTGCATTATTAATGACATCTGTAACAGTTCTCAGGCCGATGATCGAAGATTGTGACAAAGAGCAACGTATATCAGTCACAATTTGTTTACTAAGGTTGAAACCACATTCTGGGACTGCATTACCATGCGATATAATCATCAAGCTTGTGCCCAAATTTCGACGAAATTTGAAAGTTTGTGTGCCCAGGCGAATTTTTCAAATCTCCAACATGTTTCCAATACAAGTCAAGATCATTTGAGGGTGATTGCACAAACAATGAAAGACCGGTGTCTCATAAATAGTCCATTCATCAACCAAATCATTAATAACTGACTGAGGAATAATATGAAACAACTTTTGACTTAGTTTTGGATTGTTTGGCCAAAACTGACTGTCTGGATGAATTATCTGTACATCATATAAAACATGTCCAAGGACAACCTAGGATAAGGTATGCAACCATTTGGGAATAAAATTGCACAGCTTTCGTGAAAACTTTCTGGTCATGTGAATTAGGAAATCTTGCTTTCAACAAATTCCTAGCATCAACACTATGTCAATTGCAAAAAATGTCTCTGATTTTCCTTTTCAATCATAACACAAGCTTTTAAAATGTCCTTCGCACACAGTAAGAACCTCAGGCTTCACAAATCTTGCAAATATTTTTGACAATAATTCTGTCAAAGATGAGTACAGAGCATGTATCAGAGACATGTATTTGTGTCTGAAAAGGAATTAAACAATTATTCAACAGTGTACAACTGATTGCAAAAGCTTCATGCAAATCAACGACCAAGCTGATGTTTTGAATAATTTGTAATTAAAATTTAATTGAAAACGATTTTTTCACCAAGATGTTGAAATTCTAGGAATTTGGAACATTTTGGTCAAATTTTAATTTTTTTATGAATTTTAGGACTAATCACAGACCTGCACTGGTAAGTTGTTGACCAAGATACTGCTTTTGACTGATTTAGGTACATAACTGCACAAAGTCATATAAACCTTTGCTCAGCCTAAATCAAACAAAATAAATTGTACTTCGAACAAGAGGATGACAATTTCGAAAAAGAGAGTTTATATTTTGAACAACTGGCCAAAGTTGTGGTGTGTATTGACAATGCCCCGTGACTTTCCAGTGCTGAGGAGCAGTGGCAAGCAGCAATAGAAGAACTTGCAGACAATGGTGTAGAATGTCACTGGATACTTCTGCATCTGGTTCCATACTCTTGCAGTTGTTCTGCAATTGAGCGATATTTGAGCGTCTTCAAGGCAGTTTTGTGAAATAAGACAGGAGCTCCTCAAATAGTGTGGTCACAGTTGAGAAACACTAACTGATCCACACTTCCAGATTATCTCCAAGGTTGTGGCTGCCGAATCAATTCTCTGTGCAGCGATTCACAAGTTACAGGCTCATCGCCCGGTTGAAACATCCTCACCAACTTCACAGTTCACAAGTTACAGGCATTTTCAACAATGGCTCGGGCCATGTGGTCAATAAAAAAGCAAGTATTTACATGACGGTTACAGTCGAATATTGTAAATATTAATCACGATTATTTCTTGAGGATTTTCGTATACGAAAAATTTAATACAAATAAATAATAACGCATTGTTTATGTACTAATTTTTTTTATTTACGAATATTCCCTGTGAACATGAATATGACAACTTACTTGTGTCTCGCCAACTAGTACTGCTGCATTGCAGTGGTGTGTACATTGGGGGTGAGGGTTCCATATGGGTTCTGGAACCCCTTCTCCCTATATGTGCTGACTGTAATTAGACAGGTATGCACTGGGTAATGCATGATAAATGTGTTTGTGCCTAGCTATGTTGGGCATTCTGATTAGAACAAACAAAAAACAAAACCAGGCCCATATGTCTGTCAGACTTGTGGGGGTGGGCAATTTGGTGATGCTCTGGAGGAAGGTGCGAGATGGCCACACATCTCCAGCCACTCCATGTGCGCCAAAAACCTGCTCGACACTGTTACCCTAGATAAGGGTGTTGTCAATGCATTTTGTGTAGCAGTCGTGTGCGACAGGCATCATCCAGCACAATTTTGTCATATCGCCACGTGTACCCATCGCCACTGGACACATCCCTGAGGGGCAATGCGATAACGGTACCAGCACAACAGGGTCAGAAATGTTGTGAGATACCAGTCATCGATGTGGAGGGGACGCTGTGATAGCCATTCCAGGGATCCAGGACTGTCTTGCAGGTCGAACTCGGAATGGAATGGGCTTGGTGAAAGGGGCTTGCGGTGTGGTGTGTCTCTTTTGTGGCATGACAGTTCAGAGGTTCTAGGTCCACACAATGGCGAGGGCTGCCTGACCTCTTGGACATGACGACCATTCGGTGGCACCAGGTCACTGGCTCTCCTACAGGAACGGGTTCAATAACCCCAAGCTGCACATCACAATACAGGGGTGCCTTCACCTCTGTCCACCAGTGCAGCGGTATCGGGATAGCCTGCTTGTAATTGGACCAACAGCTGGAAATGTATTCCCATTCCTCACTGGAGCTACCCGCCTCACAGGGTCGAATGCGTGATCCAGCTTCTCGAGTGCTGTGATGAGGCGCTGCGCAGAGACATTACCAGGTTTTCCGGAGGCACCCTCTCCACTCAGTCTGAGGTGGCAGCCCTGACAGCCATCCGAAGCCTAACGGAGAACACCATGGTTGCTCGGGCCTAACTCCACATCATGGTACAGGACAGGAACAAACTTGTCCGCAACTTCACCACTCGCCTCTGCAGCCAGCGGCCGTATGCAAGTTGAGCATCACCTATACCAACCTGGCATGTGAACAAGCGGTTCATTACAAAGACAAGATGATAGGCCATTCTGGAATAAATTTATTTCAGTAATGGACATATTCCCAGCTATGCTGCGAAATTTTGGAATCCTTGCTGTGATATCTTGAAAATTATTGATTTTAACTATAAATCAGCCTTTTTTGATAATAATTTATATATTTTCCCCAATTCATGCTGTGAAATTCATAGCAAAAAAATATTTTCAGAAGACATGTCCTCCGAAACAGTACTTTATTCCAAAGGGGATGATACGTGACACCCTCACCAGGGGCCTGGCAGACAGAAATCCAACTGGATCTTCTTAGCGCCCAGGGCCAAATGCAGAAGTCCCTTGAGGACACCATCTAGTTTTTTTTCTTTTCCTCAGTTATCAGTCTATCTTATAACACACTTTTTTTCAGAATCAAATTCCCTGATATTTCCCTCTGTATATATACTAAATAAGTGCACATTAGATTTCCCAAAGGAATAAAAAGAAAATTACCAACAGATAATGCTATATAATTACAGAAACAAATATTGCATACATTGCTTGAGCAAGCAAAGCGTGCAAAATTATTTTTTACTTTCTTTAGATAAGTGTAAAATTTATATTAAAAAAATGAAAAATAAATCCATTTAGTTTTTTTAAAAAATGATGAAATTCCCTGATTTTCCCCTAATTTTAACTCCTATTTTCATTTTACCTGATTTTAGTTCATATTGTCATTTTTCCTGATTTTTCCCTGATGCAGGGAAACCCTGCTAAATCATAAAATCTATGTGTCGTGAGTCACTAGCTAGTAGACCTAGTAGACAATGTTGGTGTAATACTAACATTTGATCAACAGTTTGAATTGTATTAGTTTTATGTAGATTTAGTTTATTTAAATAAACATTAAATCTAAATGCGGAGAGTGGACTCTCAGTATTTAGACAAAGTTACTAAGTACCAAGAATCTCGGTACAAACACAAAAGTATTTCGTTCCAAGAATCCATTCTCTGTACATAGTGATGAGCAAAATATATTCAGTGCGTCAATAATTGTCAATGCATTGTCAATTGATTTAATGGTAGGTAACAGCACAAATATTCAGTATATGTATATTATGTATATTTAGCATATAAGGCAGTTAACATGCTTGATAACCACTCTTGGTACTTAGACAAATACACTACGTAATATAGAAATTAATGTAATTCGATTAATTAACAATTAAGAGCACATTCGTTAGTACGCTCATTGTATCTTCAATATATGTTATTAAAATTTGGTTTATAAATTAATATAAAATCGCGCTTCAACAATCCATTCTCGGTTTTTTTTAAAAGTTACTGCATCCCGACATATTTAGACAAAGTGACTACGTACCAAGAATCTATTCTTGGTATTTAGACAAAGTTACTACATACTGAGAATCCATTCTCAGTATTTAGATAAAGTTACTAAGTACCGAGATTCTTGGTACATAGTGAGGAGCTTAAACTATTGATCAAACATTACTATTACATCAACATTGTCTTTATCACGTAATATAGTAGCATACTAGTGACTCTCGCATATATAGCAAAAATTACTATATGCTGAGAATCCACTCTCAACACATAGCAATTTCTGCTATGTTTCGAGAGTCACTAGTAAGCCTATACTAGGTAATATATTATGTAAAAAGACAATGTTGGTGTAATACTAACGTTTGATCAATAGTTTGAATTGTATTATTTTTATGTAGATTTAGTTTATTTAAATAAATTGTATTAACTCCTCGCTAGGTATAAAATAGATATAAAAATATTTTTTTCCTGATAGAATCCACGTGAAATATCCAAAAGGTAAATTGAACAATGATTAATGTGGTACAATTTTTGAGGCGTTGATAAACTCTCTTAACAGGAAGAAGACCGCGATTGTGAAGGGAGTAAGTAATAGCAGGGGAAGTCAGCTGGGAACATGGTCAGGCGAGAAGAAATACGAGGCCACCAATCTCTACACGGAGGGCATTTTGGTAGGACAAATCCGGCAGAACGATACGAAGAAAGACTCATGAACACGTTCAAACTCTTCAAATAATTTAACGGAGAGGCGAACAAAGTAAAGTCTTTTATATGCGCGAAGAACAAAGTTGCCGGTGTGACTGCCGTATTTCAGGTCGGAGCTGATGGTCACTCCGAGTGTCTTTGTACTTTGAACAACAGGAATAATCTGGTCAGCAATTGTGAGAGGGTCCATAATCAATGGGAGTTTTGAGAAACGAAATTCTGTGTTCCTTTGACTTCAGAGGATGGAGAACCATCTTTTGGTTGATTGCATAATCAACAACTTCATTGACGAGTTTTTGAATGATGTCAGAATGTGACCTACTTCTGCAGATGGTGCACGAGGCGGTAGTATAGTCCACAACTTTACAGTGATCAGGGTAGTTTGATAGCAGGTCGTTGAGGAAAAGAATGAATAACTAAGGGCCGCTTTTGCTTCCTTGAGGAACACCAGCTGGAACTGGAAGAAAAACAGTCATCCAGGCGAATCCTTTGTTTACAGTTGCTCTAAAATGATACGTGCCAGTTAATAGTAGAAAGACGGATGCTGATTTGATACATCTTGTTGATGAGGAGATGCTGATCAATCAGATCAAAAGCATCTCTTGAAATCAAATAGGATTACTCTAACACAACCGCCAGGTTTTTCCAGGTCTTTGATCCATTTCTCAAATTTTCGCAAATTTTTCGTAATTAAAGCATTTATAATAAAAAATAAGTTAAGCATATTCAAATAACCTAAATAATAAAGATAGAATATTTTTTAAATTATTTGAAGTATTTAGAAATATATGATATTGCTTGGTACAAGCCCGTACTTAGATTTTAAAACTAGACAAGGTAAACATCATTATCTTAATTTTTTATAAAATTTTTATCAATACATTTAAGAGAGTTCCGCCGCATCAGCAAAAAATCAGGGAAAATGACAATATGAGCTAAAATCAGGGAAAACTATGGGAAAATGAAAATAATAGTTAAAATCAGGGAATTTCATTTTTCTTTTTGGAAAATCAGGGAAAATTAAATGCCTCTATTTTTTATTTTTAACATCAATTTTACGCTTATCTAAAGAGAGTAAAAAAAATTTTTGCTCGCTCAAACAATGTATACAATATTTGTTTCTGTAATTATATAGCATTATCTGTTGGTAATTTTCTTTTTTATACCTCTGGGAAACCTAATATGCATGTATTTAGTATATATAAATATCAGGGAAAATCGGATGAAAATCTGGGAGAAATCAGGGAATTTGATTCTGAAAAAGCGGGGGAACCCTAATTTAATAAAGTCAATATGCATAATTTCCAACATATAGTCTCAAATTAGGTAATAGTAAATATCATGTATGTAATGTCTTATACACTCTGTGTAATTATGTATAAACATACACATAATGTATATACAGTATATTATATAATATGCATTTTACTTGTAAACATTTCTATATATTAATAGGTATATACATGAATGAGACTGTAGTAGGAAGTGATGTCGAATAAAAAGAATAAAAGAATAAAGGGTCATTCCAGTACAAATTACCAAATTTTTAGAAACATCCAGTTGGTCATGTCTTTAGAATTTTATAAAATTTTTAGTATATCTTTACACACCTTATTAGAAATTTTTTTAAAAAATAGCTTTATAAGTATTACCATTTTTTTTACATATATATATAAGTTGACTCAGTCCACCTTAATAAATGCCAACTACACTGATTTTATGTTTTTTCAGCAATTTAAAAAATACATTACTTTTTTCTATTTAATGGGCACCTATCATAAATTTATATAATTATTTATTAAGTGGTATTCTTTTAAATATATATAGTATTAAAATGTGCTTCAAAAATAGAAAAATGTTATAGTATTTTGAAAATACATTTACCACACATTTTTATAAAATGTCAAAATACTATGTAATTTAAAACTTCTGTAACTTTTTTATTTTTTGAAGGCACTGTTTAATACTTTAAAAGTATATATCTACCATCTACCATGACTATTAATTCATAGATAGTGCTACTTTGAAGTGCCTATATAATACAAAACTGACTATTATTTGTCCTTTTTATTATAATATAAATATATATATCTTATATACAGTATATAAGTCAATCTGTCTGTATGTATGTTTAGGGTTGCCGCCCAGACCATTGGTCCCACAAACCTGAAATTTTGCATGAGTGACCCCCTCAATCCTGCGGGTAATGTAGGCCAGGTTTTGTTTTGAATGCTGGCTTGGTTTGGGCTTGGGCTAGGTTCCATTACATTGCATCCATACTGGACACAGTTTGTTCCGGAAAGCCTACAGGGCGAAGATTGGCCAAGAAGTATGCGGGAAACTCAGCAACAAGACAACACAGTAGCATGATTGTTTTCCACCCATATAGGGCATGGGTATTAACAGAAAAGAAGCTTTCAATTCCTCTCGGGTGGTGGGACCGTTGGAGCCAGCGACCCAAAACTTTGCATGGGTGACCCCCTTAACCCTGCGGGTAACATAGGGGGGAGGCGAGGTCGACCTCCAACATCATGGTCGAGGTCAAGGAGGCGAAAAACGGTGTGAAATGGCCGTTTCGGGCAGAAGGTGGCCTCCCACAGAAAATTTCATAAAACAAGTTGCAGACTAGGGCAGGGTTAGGGTTAGGCATGTACCCAGCAACGCAGGAACCCACTGCTAGTATATATATATATACAGTTGAAAAAATTATATGCAAAGTTATCATATGTGTAAGTATATATAATGAGTTCATTTCTTGATGAAAAGTCTTTGAAAACAACTACACTAGTACTCATTTTTATTTCAGTAATATTGCCTCTACACTGCTGCTTGCTTCATAACTAGCTCTCTTTTCAATTCTACAATTAAGATTTTCAGCATTGTTTAATATCCTTTTTCCATGCTAACATGGGTTGGATGAGGGTTGCTTGATGACTCTTTTCCAAGCATTGTGGTCTTATGCAAGGACCTTTTCTAATCTCAACTATCACAAGTCCCCCTGAATATCTTGCCTCCAAGTCTTATTTAGTCTTCTCTTCCCCTGGCACCATTTAATCTACCTCAAAATTTCTACATGTGCTAACTTAGTTATCATTATCCATTCTCTCTGTGAACAAAACATCTGATCATACTTGTTGCATAATACTATATACTTTCAATCCCCAATCTATTCCTCAGATAATCAGAAGGCCTTCTGTCACTACGACTTACATTACACATCCATCTAATCATCTGCATCTCTGTACTCTCAAGTCTACATATATCTTCCTTCTTTATAGGCCATATCACACTACCATACACCATACCACTTCTAACACAAGCTGCATAAAGCTTCCCTTTCATCTTGTGTACAAACACCAGGGACATCAAAATAGGTATTAGTTCCCTAAATTCAGTCCACCTAGATCTAACTCGCATTAGAGAGCTTGCTTCTATGCTACCACCTGTACTCAACATATCACCAAGATAGCAAAACTGATTCACAACATCATAATCACCATTTCCAAGTTTGATCTTCTTTTCTGTTTCACTTACTTGTGGGTGTAAGCATTTACTGTACACTTAAAATTTGGAACATCTCTCAGTTTGCCTTTCAATCCACTGCAATATTTATGCACCCATTGGCTTTAAAAAGGTACTATACACCAAGTTCACACCAACACCCTTTGTGCATACTCCACATGGGAATCCTGATATTAGTACAGGTTTAAAATTCAGAAGCTGAACTCTCAATATGACCAATCGAGAAGAAAGAAAGGTTGTAGTTTGGCCTGAATTAAATTCACTTCATCTCTCACTGCTGACAATTGTGTCAGTCATGTGTTTAGTGACCCAAAAGGGCTCATTGAGTGTGTTACTGGATCTTGCAGTTGGTGCTGGGGATGGTGAGGCAGAACATCGCCCTATCCATAATTACTAGAAGAATGTATATTTGGCTAGTATCCATACATACTACTAATATAGTAGTACAGTTTTCAACCAGTTATAAAATAAATCAATTTATTAACTAATAATTGTTGCTCATAGCAACCAAGTGCTTCATAAGCAGCTCAGGTGGTCTAGTGGTAAGGATCTGCCATGCATGCAGATAATTAAAAAAATTCCGTTTAACTTTATCCATTAAATAATTCATATATTTTTCTGTGGATTGAAAAGTTGTATTTCAGTAGGATTTTAAAGGAGGATTGCTATCGCAGGTTATAAAGGATCCTATAAGATGTTTTGTACTGGTAAGGATAAATGTCCATTACCAAATATTATTTATTGGACATTACCACCTTGCAGTAAATGATGAGGTCCCTAAGTATGTGTACTTTATTACAATGCTGTCCAATACCAGCTAAAATATTTAATTGACTGTTTTTGCTTTAGCTTAATTTACCCAATTCTGACATTAGACGCATCTGTGATATTACAGACACATCTCTGTGAGCTTCTCTGCTAATCCAGCTCTTGTGCCATTCTGTGTCTGTATTTCAGCTTACCATCCAATGCACTCCTTCCCATCAGTCCCTGGCCCTGGAACCTCCGGTGGGGATCACGGAGCAGGCCAGCGTATAGTCCTCATCAACAAAGCACAGTCACACAAATTTTGCACAAATAAAGTCAGGTAGATTTGTTTTATGATTTTAAAATTGTGCATTTTTACCATTCGCTCGGCTTCTAAAAAAATTTATACATAATATGGGATGTACTTATATGTAGTTCTTGTTCGAATCTAGGCTCGTATTTTTATAAAAATAGATTGTCCATGACGCAGTATTGATAAACTACAAAGCAGACTAAAGGATTATCCATACTGTTTTGATGCTAGTTCTTTTTAAACATACTTAGTGGATATTTCTGATTAATTTTAAAAAAATTAAAAGAATTTTATAGTATCATACGATACGAGTATATGCAGAATTTGTCATTCCAACGATTAAAATGAAATGCGACAGATGACTACTCAACATCAGCTGGAAACGGAAAATGACAAATAAGTATGCCATTGAAAAGATTGGCGACGTTTGAGCAGGAGACAGGTTAAAACGAGAAAATTGAAGTTCTTTCGTCATCATATTAGAGGGAGAGAAGTAACAAGAAGATTCATTGAAGGGAAAATAGTGAGAGGAAGACCGAGAAGAGCCCAGCGCCTGGCGCCTCGCTGAGATTCGTCCTATCCCAATGCCTGGAAAACCAGGAAACAGCACCACAGGTTACCGCCCGATCAGTCTGCTAAATTGCGTCAGCAAATTGGCAGAGCGGCTGATTGGGGAGAGGCTCAACTTTCTTATAGAGACCCGTAACATCCTCCATCCGTCCCAGGCAGGCTTCCGCAGAAATCGATCTACAGAGGAGCAGATTGCAGCGGTTGCGCAATACATCTCGGACGACTTTAACACCAAAAAGCCGGCCAAGCGCACCGCCCTCATCTTAGCGCGGAGTTCTCAAAAGCTTACGACCGGGTCGGTTAAAAGGAAAGGTCTACCCACATGCCTGATCCGTTGGATCCGGGCCTTCCTGCAGGATATGCGAGCCTACGTTAACTGACAAGGGGCCAAGTCGGTCAAGAAGGTCTTATCAGACGGCCTGCCGCAAGGCTCGGTCTTAGCGCCTACCCTGTGTCTGCTATTCATGGATGACCTCCTCTGGGTCTCCCCCGAGTCCTGCCTTACCATCGCCTTTGCGGACGACTCAACATTCGGGGCTCAGGGTAGAACAGCTCAAGAATGCTCCGCCACCCTCTAAGTAGCAGCCACCTGGGTGGGGGAATGGTGCTCCGAATGGAAAGTTACCCTCAGCACGGAGAAGTCGGTCCTATCCTTCCACTCGCTAGACCCTCGGGAGGTGAATGGGAAGGCGTGGCCGACTGTCTTCTTCGGTGACAATCAGATCCCGTTCGAGCCCTTTCCCTGCCTACTTGGAGTCCACCTAGACTGCCAACTACGTGGCACCACCAGGCCATGGTTGCCAGGGGAAAGGCCCTTTTCCGAAACAAGGCCATCCGCTGCCTCACGGGTCGAACCTGGGGCCAGGGTCAGCGCTCGCCTACAGCGATTTACAAATCGTACGTTCAGTCGGAGGTCCTCCACGAGCATCCACCTGGCTTGCCTCCACCGCCGAACAAACCAAAACCTGGTTGAGGTCCCTTATAGAGCGGCCGCTC
>JAUYWV010123826.1:0-11570 GCA_032274565.1 Nematoplana nigrocapitula
AAGGTGGATTTAATAAGTGGCACCTACTGTATTGAGAAACTGTCTTCCATTATTTCTGACTCTTCTAAATTTCAAGAGATTCCTATTTCTCCTAATTCTACTCATCATGTTATTAAATCTGAAAATATCTTCAATCTTTATTAAATAAATATATTATATTTCTCACTCCTCTCATGGCATTTCATCATCTGTATTTAGAAAGAAAACTTTTTCTAGCTTATACATGAATTTTAACTCTATAGCCACTGCATTCTAGGAAAAACGGATTGGTTTGTCTTCTTTTTAGAGCTTTTAAATTTCCTCATCTTGGCTTAGTTTCCATAATGAAGTTAGGTTCTTGAAATCATTCATGTTTTTATGTACATTTTGGTCCAAGACTTTGATGAACTTTCAGCTTCATGTTAAAAAAGTGATCTCACCGTATTCAGATTGTGCTGTCATTTTTCCCCATAGTATTTTAAATAACCACTTTCCTGGTAAAAATAATTAAATTTGTCATTAATAAATGATAGTTGATAATTTCACCTCATTTTAATGCTTTAAAGCCTTTATAAAGGGATGTGTGAATATTGATGTAAGCAACGGCATGGAAAAATTGTGCTAAGAATGGTTTCCCTGTTTGGTATTTTGATTCTGGGGCCGTATGCACGCTTAAACTAGATTTGTAGATTTCAAAAGTGTAGAAGTCTACAAGTCTAATCTACACATTAGATTTGTTCCAGACACGGTATGCAGGCTACAAATCTATCTGTAGAGTTTGAACTGTAGAACTCTAATCCCATAAATAGTTCACCGTTTTCAGTCTATTTATCATCATGGGTTTCAATGGCTGGAACTGAGCCGTTGTAGGTATTGGGATTCCCTTCCTCATGGTTTAGTATAGCTACACAAGGATTGTTTACAGAGATTTACAATGGCGGGTTCAGGGGGCAAATCGTCAACACCCATTCTGGCATTCTCCAACTATCTGGCGCACATTAATCAAACGCCGTTGACTGCTGCCGAGAATGTTTATTGTATCGAGAGGGCCAACAATAGGTCCAGAGAAGTGAATAACGCAAATTAGAGTGCATTAGGGTAGTCTACAAAATTTAGGCACAAATCTAATTGGATTTGTTTGCTCTAAATTGCGTGCATACAAAAACTTAGAATTCTATTCGTGCGATTTTACAAAGGCTGAATCCTATTCATTGAAGGGGAATTCCCGCTTAGGTGCATACCAATTCAACAAGTCTAATCTAACTTGTAGAACTCTAGAAGGTAGAGTTCTCCATTTGCCTGCATACCACTGTGTAGAACTCTAGTTAGACTTCTTCCCAGTGTAGTAGAACTCTACGAAAAGTTAGTCTTCTACTTTGCCTGCATATGGCCCCTGGTGGAAGGTGAGTATTATAGGGGTTTGGTGGACTTCATATCAAGCTAAAAATAGAAACAAGGAATTCCCTAGATGTAGGACTCCCAAAACGAAACCGAAACTGTACGGAATTCCCATAGCAACCGGTGTAATTTCCCCTAGCAAACACGGGAATTACCCTAGAAACCTGTTACTATATTTTTAGCTTTATATAAAGTTTATCAAACCCCTAGTACGAATGTGCGCCTATATATGCCTAAAAGGTCTACTTATATAGCGCCTAAATGGGGTTGTGCTCTAGAGTATCACACTGAAAGGAATTTAAATTAAAAAAGGTAGCCATACATAATTCAGATTATTAGATATTCTCAATACTACATACAGTAAATGTAAAACAGTTAATTACACACGATGAAGATTAGTTCGAACTATATGTATTAAACTCTCATTGAATGTATCTCATTTCTTGTTCCGCTAATCGACTCTCAAAATGTACTGTATACGAGCATCTCCTTTTGCAATTACTTTGTGGCATCTCTCTCCTATAATTGGTCATGTTTGAAATGCGACGTTTGTCTTGCCACATTTGAGTTAGCGTGGGTTTTAGCCCATCTATTCTTGTAAAAAGGCCTTCTAAATACTTCAACTTCCTTTAACAGTTCCCCATACATTTTCGATTGGTCAGCAGTCATCAAACTTGACACACTGTACTGTATACACGGTTTTACATTCCTTCTGTGACACGAGGAGTTTGTACAGTATAGAAGATCAACTTGGGGAAGAAGGCAATGCCCGAGTTTGCTCCAGTACATTCGCACTTTCGGGCCTCAGATGTGTTTGGCAAAATGTACATGCAAAAACAATAAAGAACAATAGGGAAGAAAAAACTATCTACTCGTATATAAAGAGCACCGACTAACTACAGTATCTATACAGACACTGTGCATGGAGCGGGCGGCGCTGATGATGTGTGTACAACTGTATAATGATGATGAATAATTTGCTTCATTCAGTTTAGCTTTTCCCTTTAGCACGGCTGCTTTTTCTCCTTGTCAGCCGGCTTATTTTGCCGCCACCTTTTATGAGTCCGCACGAAAACAGCTGCGATGTTTGGATAGAAGATATAGGGTGTCTGTTTCGTCGCTTAAATTGCGGTCCGCAATTTCACCCATAGCTATCATATGGGTGTGGTCTCTATCTCATCTCTCTCTCTCTCTCTCACACACACACACACACACACACACACACACACACTTTCTCTTTTTGTGAAATAGCGACATTTAATTATTAGTATACTCTAGAATTGTGTACATGCAGGGTTAATGACAGGGGATGAAACTAATAAACTATATAGCGTTCCCAACTGCATGTACACACATTCAAACACTGCAGAGCCGTAAGCAGCAGTAAAAGTTTTGAGATGTGTATACTGGCGTGTTACTACTATGTATATGCATGGGGGCGAATATAATTTGAAATAAGATTAATTATCGTTGAAGTCGTCATGATCGACAGGATTTTTGACAAGGGAATTTTACTGGTGGGCAAAACACAGATTAAATTTAAAATCTCAGCATATTAGGGCTCACAATTCTATTTTTTGGTAGCTGCACATTTACTTTTGACATAAATGCATAGGCTATTTGAATTCAGGGCAAACACAATAGAAAATTAAAATGTTTAACGCGTCCGCCATATAGCTTGGAATGTAACTAAAGAAATATCACTTGCAATAAATGTTCAAATTGAATGCTGTCACCATTTCCATCATGGACCATTACAGATCGCATATCAATAACAGTAAATATTTGGCAGTCTTAAAAGTTTTCTAAAAATTCTAAAAACGAAAGCTGTGCCTCCCATATATAGCGTTTGTTTAATGACGGGCAGCGCACTGCGCGGGTGTTTCATTGGCGCGGGCTTGAGACATTCGTGCAGCGTCGAATTGTGGACGGACAGTGCGCTGTGCAAGGTTTCGCAGGATATTGTCACATAGTTTTTTTAAGGAGATGAGTGCATTGTGTCGTTTTTCGATTTGATACGCTCCCATTCTTTTGACAACTCGAGACTGCAGCAGTCTAACAGTCTTTTTTCTATATTCCTTGACATTTTGTTTTGAATTACAATCACTATGTCTACCTTATATACCCTTAGCGTAATTTAATTTCCATTATGCTTGTATTTCCAATTCTTCGTCGCATTGCAAACTGCCTGTATATTTATTATTTTCCTGGGTTCTTGTCGTGCGGTGTCGCCCCTGACCTCTTCTTCTGTCAATGCACCAGTTGCTCGAATGCGGTTTAAACAACCTTGGGTTGTTTTTTGATACAGTTAAAATACACCCTTGATATTTCTTCATGTTCGCTGGAATTTATGAATTTGGATATTTGATAGCCCGACCAACTTCTGTATAAACCATTTGCACATAATTCACTTGACTTTGCTTATTCAAGCGTGGCATAATTCAAGTCAACGTTAATCATAATGCTAACAATAATTGCATATTCATCATACAAGTGATACAGCAATTAAAAAAAGTTCAAGGAAACCCATGCCTCCAAAAATTACACAGCAAATACTTTGGAAATTCACGATATTGTCATGTAGAGTGAGTTTCATATTTATAGGGTCATTAATTCTGCGGAAGCCTGTATATACGCCGACTATCGTTATATGTTTCCAAAAATCTGCGGCCTTGGATCAAACCTGCCGGATGTTCCTCATGTGCAGTTATGGCTACTTGGAGGTGATGGTTTAATCAAATGTCTGACTGTGTTGAGGTATATGACATGCCCAAGCATGCAGGAATGAGGAATTGTTTCCAAAGCTGGAAACGCAACGCCCAGTTTGCATTGAATGACATGGGTGCCAGAACGGGGAACTCAATAATTTTGTGGCAAAAATGGCGCCCCACTCGAGAAGATAAGTTACACTGGATAAAACTAAGAATTTTCATTTATGGCGCGGCGCCCCTCTCTAGAAGTCAGTTAATCTAGATAAAACAAATAGTTTTCATTTATGGCGCGGCGCCCCTCTCGAGGAGGCGGATGAAGCCGCAAAAGCAGGTACGCTCATGCCCCATAGGAAAACATCCCGGTCGAGGTCGAGGATGTCACCCTCGCAACCAAAAGAAGAACGGCGATCGAGTCCAAGAAGGCAAAAACTCACCCCAATGGTATGATGACATCAGGTGTTCGCAGCCCAAGACAGAAGTACTGCAAAGGAAAGAAGCCATTACAATCCATCAGCTGAGAACTGAAAAGAGTGCAATCCTGATGAAGTAACTCTGAATAATCGGAAGGAGAGCAGCCCCATCTGCTCGGAGTGCGATGAAGAGACCCAAGAAGACGCCGAACATCTGGTCTTGAAGTGCCTGCGGTGGGAAACCCACATAAGAAGCCTGCTCCCCGACGTTAACAAGAAGACCTTATTCGCAGCCCCCAAAGATCCTACAGTTCCTGGAGAAGATTGGTCGCAGACAGCGGCCAGTTTTTTTGGATAAAACAGATAAATTCCATTTAGATCACCCCTCTCGAGAATTGTAAATTATTCTATAGATAAAACAAAATTTAGATATTCTGGATAAAACCAGGAATTTTCAAAATGTTTCTCGATAAAACGAGGTATTCATTCTCATAGAATTTATTATAAACGTCCCACCTCCAATGACTTGCCCCTTAATCCAAAAAATCTCCCCACGACCCTACATGCGGTTTAGCAAATTTTGTAATAAAAGGTCCGTTTGGCGGAAATGAAAGCTGGTATAAAAATCGAACGTGACACCACCCTTCTGGTAGAAATGAATGAAGATTTCGTGTATTTGTTGATGACTGTCAAGACCGAAAGTGAGAAAATCGGGTTTTGTTTCAATATGAAGAAGAAACAGTAAATGGCCACTGAAAATATAGGTAGATAAATTCGCAGTGGAAATTGTTTAACCTTCTATAGGAGCAACAATGGAGGAGAATGGAGACTTATACTCAAAGGACGAAATAAGCAGGCGAATCACCCTTGGAAGAGCAGCAATGTCAAGACTTCACAAAATATGGAAGGACAAAACCATTACAACGACAACCAAGAAACGCCCCTTGTGAATGCTCTTGTGTCCCCCATCGTTCTACGGTGCGAATCCTGGACAGTTCGATTGAAATGGTCAACATATCGTATTATATTGTAGTCTCTGTGGTTTCAAATAGTTTTCATGTTTTTGTTTGGTTTTACAGTATATAATTTTGCGCTTCGATAAAACATAAATAATAACATTTATACTTTTAATGAGTTTGATTTAGATATTTCCGAATTGATTTGCACTAACTGAAGTTGACTTGTAAAAATGTGAAATTGATCTGGACGATCTGAAGTTGACTTGCAAAAATCTGAAATTGATTTGGACGATGTGAAGTTGAGTTGTCAAAATCTGAAAAGGACACATAAACAATTATTTTGGGGATTCCGGTGACCGGTGACCGGTTGTTCCTCCCCCGGTCGACGCGTCTGCCCTCCACCCTTCCCTCGCCTACACCACAAACATCATCGTCTTTGGATTATGTGTATATGTGAAAAGAAAGATATTGTACAGTATGTAGCCCATATGTACAATAGCGTGTCGTGTAGACTCTAAGCGGAGAGGCGGCCGGGAGAGCAACGCAAACTTTTATTAACCAGTGTACATATTATTCAGGGGGCTGTCTGTCTTAAAACCTTTAACTGTTGCGGTATTTCAAAGATCAAGTCGCTCCTTTCTCTCCCTCTCTCCCCCTCCCTGTCGAACGTTTTTTGCCGATGTTTATTGCCTTTGAAATTGGAGCGCTGGATTAATCACTTGCATTGTATAGAACAATTTCTGTCACCCTTGTGTCTTACAACTCCCCCCCCCTCACTCTTCTGTCTCTCCTATTTATGTACTATGGCTTTGCGCAATTCAAATCGACAGCAGCCATATTAGACTACCTCGGTGCATGTACATTTTTGCTTAATACACGGTCGGGAATGCACAGTATAACACGAAAAGAACTCCTCTATATGGCTTTTTTGTTTAAGTGTGGCAAGGTAAAATTCTTGTTTGACGCCGGTTCCGTGTTACGCCGATTTCAATTATCGCGGTTCGTTTAATTTTCAAATAGACCAATTGTGGCGTTGTTGAGTTATATTCATTAGAAGCTAATTCGATTAGTGAATGAATGAATTTCCCATTTAAGAGAGATGCGCGTTGCATTAGATACTCCTATTGTACACTTTTGTGCACACTTAAATTATTCCTCTTATACAAATATGTTTGCTAATTCCCATACCAAAGCAACACAGTATGCTCGGTTTTAATGGTCAATTTGACAAATCATTTGGTGCACGCTCGATCGCTATATGTATAGTTTGAACGAGTTGAGTTTTGCAAAACATGAACTCGCATTTCTACCATATAGGGCTGTATACAATATTTTTTCATCGTTATGAAGTGGGCATCATCGTTATCATCAGGTCAGGTGACACTCAGATGTGCTGCTGTGATCGCGACTTCATCACGCATGCTTGGTTGTGGGCAGTTTCAAGGGGACGAAGGTTGGACTTACAAGTGAAGAGAAACCAGGCAGGGGAGGCGTAGGTGATGGTGCTGCGAGCGAAGGTTTTGCAGTATACCCTCGCGCCGTACTCCAACACCATAACGAGTCATACAAATGTACAGTAACACAGAATTATCTATTGTTTGTAGATGAAATATGGAAAGCAGTGCACAAATTCAACAGCAGTGTCTAGAAATTTTTTTTTTGCCTATTTCTGGCCAACCTAGTCATTTTCGTGCCTATTTCTAGCCAAACTATTCATTTTCGTGCCTATTTCTAGCCAAACTATTCATTTTCGCGCCTATCTCTGGCCAAATTAGTCATTTCGCTCATATTTCCGGCCAAACTAGTCATTTTCGCGTCTATTTCCGGCCAAACTAGTCCTTTTCGCGCCTATTTCTGGCCAAATTAGTCATTTTCGCGTCTATTTCCGGCCAAACTAGTCATTTTCGCGTCTATTTCTGGCCAAATTAGTCCTTTTCGCGCCTATTTCGGGGCGCCAACAGACTTTCTTCATTTTTCGCAGAGCATTTCAACGCGTCGGACAAAAATAGCATATTACCATCCTTGCACGCGCAACACTCGTGGCGGGTTTCAAGCTTAAGGTAAGTACATAATTAATAATATAATTATTATATGTTGCCAACACAACACACATAACTTCACGTCAAGAAGGAAGTGTGCATGACTGACTAGGTCTTTAATAGGGGACGCGAACTTCAAACACAACTCTATTTCTGTCGAAAACAAGTCTTCTATGAGGTACCCAATACCAAGAAATTGAGAAAATAACTTTAGTAAAACGGTGCTGCTTCCTTTTTTCTAAAATCTAAAAGTGTTTTCCTAATAGTTTTAATGAAAATGTTTTGTTCATGTCATTGCTTTCTTGTCTGATGAACTTGTACCTACAATATTTACAAATTTGGCTTTATGATGACTGTTGAACGGTCGAAACCGGTACAAATTACATGTTTGGTATAAGCTTGGATTTCCATTTATTTTCCGTATTCGTTTGACTTTAGTATATCACAAAAACCAAACATCGTAAAGAACAAAACTTATAATAAAGCCAGTCTTGAATAATACGAGTAAAAAATGAATTAAATTTGAAAGTGAAATATGCATAAGATAATCTATGATTTATAGGGCGATAGGTTCTTTAAATCCCGAAGGCTTGAGGGATTTAAGTGTTTATCGCCCAAATAAATCATAGATTACCTCATTTAAACCATACTTAATATTTCTTTGTTAGCGAGATTTAATTAATTAAATCCCTGTCATTGTTTAAATTTTAAATCTATCTTTGTCAAAGTGTTACAATTCATTCATTCATTCATGCATCATGGCTTGTAGCGGTATACTTGATTTCTCCAGATTTCCGAATAATATGATCAGTGGTTTAACGGAACAAGAAATTCAAGATGTTTTGGATATGCCGTTTTCCGATATGTTTCCCGATGTTGAAGAGAGTACTGAACACTTGCGGGAAGAAAATAATAGATTTTCCAACCCATCGGAAATTCATATCGAAGAATACGATGAATCGAAACAAATGGGCAGTTAAAATTTTTAACGACTCGTGTATGCAGTGTTATGGAATCTTGAGTGAAATAGAATAGCTAACGCAGGAAGGTTTAAATGAACTTCACTCCTGTTTCGCTCATGAATTTAGGAAGAAAACAAGAGAAAGATACCCTGCACAATCGTCGGTGTCAATCTTTGCGGGTATTCAGAATTATTTGAATGAAAATGGGAGTGAGTGCTATAACTTTTTCAAAGATCCCTCATTTTCTATGATTACGTAAAGTCTTGATTCTTCAATGAAGATTTCTACGAAGGAAGGGTACTCTGTCACAAAAGAATCATCAGGAGTGATATCAAAACATGATGAGGAAATACTATTGGAGAAGGATTTTGGAAGCGATAGTCCACCGAAGTTAACTCACACACTATTTTATTTAAATGGTGTCCATTATTTTGCACTTCGGGGTGGAGAGGAGCAAGTCAACTTGAGCATTGACCAATTTGAACTAAGTGAACGCAGCGGCAAAGAATGTCTAATATAAAGCGAATGATTTTCAAAGACTTATAAAGGTTGTCTTAAAAACATTCGTCACCAACCAAAGCAAGAGGTTCATTTCGAAAATACTGAAAAACCAAACCGTTTTCAGGTAACTTTGTTTAAAAAATACCTTTCTTTGAGACCAGCAAATTGCAAACGGTTCTATTTACAACCATCAACTTCTAAGAATCCAACAATTTGGTTCACAACGAATCCTACAGTATCTCGAAAAACAAGCTTTGCAAATTTGTTGAAAACATGTGCAAAAATGCGGGCATTTCAGGCAAAAAAACTAATCATAGCTTAAGAGACATTTGCGCAAGCCGCCTCTATCAATCTGAAATTGACGAACAATTAATCATGGAACGTACGGGACACCGCAGTGTGACTGGAGTGCGTTGTTATAAACAATCGTCGGATTATTTGATCTCAAACTGCTCTGCTGTGCTAGACAATAATCAATTCGAATCATTTGTAAAAAGGCTGAAGACGAATCTTCAAAACAAGTTAGTATCAATTTCAATTTCAACAGGGGCTGCAACGTATTTATACAGAACTGAGAATTTTACCTGTTTGTTTCAACAGTTGTTGTATTCATGAAAAGCTATACCTGTTTGATCGTGGTATTGATTTTATGTACATTGATTAACAATTTAATTGTTTCTAAATAAATCTCTGAAATGACTCAAATAAATAGTCTCTATTCAAATAATTTTCCAACTACAATTAAGTATGCTTTAATTTTTTTATATATTTTTTGTTTGAGTAATGTATCAGTACTAAAAAGTATATTTTCAAAGCCAGCAAGGCTGAAGGCTCTTTAGGATTGGATTGGATTAAACTATTAAAGCCAAGCAGTGTTTTTCTTCTTCGATATAGTTCTATTACCTATTGTTTATTCGAGAAAGAATAATAAATAAAAAATGATAGGAAATTAAAGTATATATTTGTTAGTTTTATGAATTGTACTTTTCATGTGAGTATCACAATGAAAACTTTCCTGAATTGTTTATCCCAAATATTTAGTTTCAATCTGTCGATTTATTTTAATTTTAATTTAAAGTCTGGGATATTTGAATTCCTTTTACTGAAAAAAAGGAAACGTGCTTTGTCTTAGTTTAATCTAAGTCTATTGGAATTATTGCCATTTGCTTCTGATTGTTCATAATTACTATAGTTGTGCAGACAAGGCTAGTATCATCTGTCAATAATTTTATTTCGTTTTGTTCAGCCGAAGTGCCCGAACATTTTATGTTATTTATGTACAAAGAAAACAATGATGGTTTAAATACACTTCCTTGTGGAACTCCACATTTGATTGTTTTTGTAGTTGAGTTTGTAGTTCTTGATGTTGTATATACATATACTTCAAGGTAACACACAGACCGGAGAACTAATGTTTCTCTAATGCAAGTGGCACAGTAGAAGCAAAGGCAGGCGGGCAGCGCTCCTTACTGGCTATCATCATTGAAAAGAAATTAAAATGGTTTGGGCATGTCACAAGACATCCTGAAGAACTGGAGCTGACCCATACAATCATACGATGGATCGAGACAGTTGGCGAAAGCTTGTGTTCGCATGTGGTGCGTCCAAGCACTCCTGGGGTGGTCTGTGTTACTAATGACAACGATCTTCTATCAGTAAGATAGCTTTCTATAGTTAAAGTTTAAATGAGCCTCATATTCCATAATACTCCAGCTTTTCAATCAAGTTTAAGTTTCAATGCTACGAAAAGCTTTTAATGGTCTATGAAGATACCTAGAATCTTTCTATGAATTTGCAAGTTATCAACTACATACAGTAAAATAATGAGTACATATTAAAGCATCCATTGTTCTACGATATTTTCTAAATCCAGATTATTTGCAATAAAAATATTGCTTTCTTCCTGCTTTACTCTGAGTGCCTCCCACTGGTCGTTACCTTGACCTACGTATGACGTCACCATTTGGGAATTCTCAAACTATTTTTGTTGAGTTGAAGACTGCACAACGCTTACTACTTCCCACGTGTTCACGATACCCGAAAAAAGAATACTGTGGAACACATCTCCAGGACATACTCGTTTGTCCCCTTCTGTGTTCCGGCTGATATTCCAGAGGTCTTCTGTAGGATTGCATTGATAAAGCTCTCACTCTCTTTCTCTCTCTGTCCATCTGTCCCCTCCCTCTCTCATCTCTCTCTCTCTCTCACACTCTCTCTCTTTCTTTCTTTTTCTCTCTCTTTCTTTCTTTCTCTCTCTTTCTCTCTCTCTCTCTTTCTTTCTTTTTCTCTCTCTTTCTTTCTTTCTCTCTCTTTCTTTCTTTATTTCTCTCTCTCTTTCTCTCTTTCTCTCTCCCTCTCCCTCTCACACACTCTCTCTCCCTCACCCCTCTCTCTTTTTCTCTTCCCCCCTCTCTCTCTCTCTCTCTCACTCTCTTTCTCTTTCTCACTCTTTCCCTCCATCTCCCGTTCTATGTCTCTCTCCCCCTCGCTTTCTCTTTCTGTCTCTGTCTCCCTCTCCCTCTCTCTCTCTTTGTTTCTCTCTCTTTCTCTTTCTCACTCTTTCCCTCCATCTCCCGTTCTGTGTCTCTCTCTCCCTCGCTTTCTCTTTCTG
>JAUYWV010123837.1:0-11570 GCA_032274565.1 Nematoplana nigrocapitula
CCACTTGGACCATTCGAACTTGAATCACAAAGTGTACACGGCTTTCTTCATCCCTTCTTAACAGGCGTTCTCTGCTAACTGCCATATCGGGCATTGCAATGTTGAAAAACTCACCAGGCTGCACCTGGAGTCTGTTTGATATGAACCGAGTCACCTGAGCCGCACGATTGAGAGTATGAGAGTCCATAATGCGCCCTATGCACAGCTCTACACCCAAGTCGCTCTGAGGTGAAATTGGGTCAGAATGGTACTCCATTCGATGGTTTTTGAATTTGTCCAGATTGTTAAAAGATTTGGTACACTGCCCGCAAATTCTTAACACGTCGTCGTTGTCGTCGTTAGTCAATTGGGAGTTTTTGTTGATACCCTCTGCAAGTGACAGGTCGAGATCCATTTCATGATTTGCCAACCTGCTCGCGGTGTCGAGTGGCGATGAGCTGGGGTGGTAGAGCAAGAGTGTCCATGTACCTGAGGGAGGTGGTGGTGGTGGTGGTGGTATGAAGGATGTTGTGAATGGTGTTGGCGGCGTGTTAAGGGAATTTGTGGGGCTGGGAGGGGGAGACACAACTAGAATAGGAGACGAATAAAGCACATTTGGAATAGGGGACGAATAAACAGGAGGAGGGGCAGAAGGTGAATATACAAACCAAGGATGAGGAGGCGAACTTATGGGATCGGGGTATAATCGGGAGAGGTAGGAGGAGGAGGGATATATACACTTGGCAGAGGAGGTGGAGGTTACATACATCAGTTAAATACAGATATTAAAACGGTCTTTAGTTTTATAAGTGGGTAAAAAATTGAGCCACCCCTAGACATTCTGCAGTCCCTCCCCCTGCCTCACCATGCTGGCTACCGCCTGGCGCCTTTTCAGGTTGTTTTCACAGCAGTTGACACAAATACCGCAGATGACCCAAATTAAGCTGTAGCTTCTCAACAGTACATTACTAATACAGTTTTCGAAAATATTTATGGAGTGTTGCAACCAGACGAGTTTCTTTCCAGACCGTACCCCCGTCTTTTCGTGAGTTTATTTTTTCTACACCCACCTTTTGAGGAGGGTAGATACTGTAACACATTCGCGGTGCCCTGTCTATTCCTCGCTACTGGTCTCCCAAGATAATCTGCTTTGAATTTACTATAATAAAGAATAGCTTACTCATATTTATACTACTTAAAATATGAATTAGTAGTATCAACAGAAATTTAAGTTATGGTTTGCCTGCTGGTGTCATGGAATGCATATCTACAATGGTCACATTTTCCCCAGTATCTTGTCTTATGTTGCTCTTCCTTTTGGACTCGGGTTCTAACCCTCTGAATTTGATTATCGCATTAGGAGAATAACAATTTATCCGTTAAGCGTTCCTATATGTCTTTGCAGGCTGTTTGTTGAACTACTTCAGTGTTTTGTTATCTTTGTTTTAATTAAGTATTTGTTACGCTTATTTCCTCTACACTTCGAACTTCAAAATTATAGCAATTATGGTTATCAAATCTATTCTAATCCAACTAAATTTCACAATAAACTTATCAGAACTCAACTACAAGGACAAATAAACGAGAGAAAAAATAACTAGGAAAAATAAATAAATTTAATGGTGAGATAAAAAACGGAATAGCTTCAGTTCATGCGCGAAATAAAAAAAACGGAACCTTTCATTATCTCAATTGATAAACAAACACAATTTTAAAATGCACGAAGCGGCGACATCCAATGTCTTTTTGTTCTACCGACTTTAATACATTATTGTTGCTATCGTTACAAAAAATTTTTCTTCTGATAATCTCAAAATTTGAAAAGATGAAAACAATTAATCCTACCGGATAGCGACTCCACTTCAAAACATTTTCACTACATTACTGATACGTAGTATATAGACAGAACACAATTGGTCTAAACACTAATAGAAAACAGCTGTTTTTTTCGAAAATAGAAGAAAATTAATTGCTCATCGTGGTTGGCTTTAAGCAGAATAACACCAACAAAGTTCATTAAATATCAAGCGACAATATTTCCTAAAAACGATTACTCAGAATCTATATATAATTATTCGCATAGTAACGTTTTTCTTTTCATTTCTTCCCATATAGTCTATGAAATTAGCATGCTGCCTCGCGTCCTCAGTAGTATACTATAGCTACGCTCTAGATCAGTCATGCGTGATGACCCCCCCCCGCCTTGCGCGCCCGAGCACGTTCTTGACCGATGAGTCACCCCCCCCTTGCGCGCCCGAACACGTTTCCGACTGATGAGTCACCAACCCCCACCCCTACTGACGGAAAATCTTTCCTCTCTAACTTTCAGTGTGTCTTGGCTACTCTAGCCACTCTTCAACATCCAGTATCAGTCAGTGAATGGGTTAATTGCTGTACTATATAGTAGAAATTTCGCGTCGTTTGTAAAAAGGTCATGAAGAATGCCTTTTTAAAGGTTTTCCTCTGTTTTTGTTTTTCAGGATGAGTGGTAAAACTTTGGAAAACGAAGTAAACCTTTAACCATGGAATACTTTAAGTAACTTATAGTAGTCCCTGCCTTTAATTTTTCTAGGTGTCCCCCCCCCCCACAGACGTGTACAGTTTCAGCTCTGAAGGTTTAATGACGCAAATACTTACTCTATGGAGGAGTAACAAAGAGATTCAAGACAGAATCTGTGGAGAGTAGGGACAGCCAAAAAATGATTATACGAGTATGTAGTTAGATATTTTTTACATATCTTCATTGATATTTATGCTCATTGTTTATATTTTTGAATAAGTTTCACACTAGTTACAGTTTGCATAACCATAATTACTGGTTGTTTCGTTTGTAGTTTTGTGTGTACACAATGACAAACGAAATAACCGCAGAAGACGAAAATCGTTATACACACACGGCTTCGAGAAAGGGAAGAATTTGTAACCGCAGTCTCTTGGAATGGGAAACACAGAAAACTTGCACGTCATTGAAAACGTATAAATTGGTATAACCTGTTTCAACCTTTTCGCATTAAAATATTAATTGTTCGTTACTACTTTTTCCTATAGTCACCACACTGGCTGGGTCACTTACCAATCGGGCTGTAGTTTTTCTGATCGTGACAATACTCGAAAGTACAGTTTCTCTATATCGCCACTTTTGGCTTTCTCCGATGAGGTGTCGATATAGACGACTACTGCTGTACGGTATTTGAAAATTCACTTGATATAAAGAAATGCATTTCGATAATTGTCTATAAGTATATTTTTTTATAATTAAAAATAGAGAGAATTTATAAGATTGGAATTACAGGTACATAGATAGGAATAATTTTACAGTCCACTCTGGATAAACAATGTTTCCCATCATACATGCGCTTGTGAAATCCATAAAACGTTTCCCAGATGGCACAGACAGACAAACAGCAAGGGGTGGGAGTCAGATGGAATGTTGTATACGAGCTGGAAAAGCAAGTCGGGGAAGATAGATAAAAAACATTATAACTATAATATACAAATAACACAGCCTTCGCGGTGTTTGACAGGAGTTAAAAAACAATTCCTTAGAATTACAAATAGCCTAAAAATGTCGGTGTATACAAAGTCCATAGAGGCATTCATATAAAGCAAACAATTAATGATTTAAACAACAACAAATCTTCAGCTATACAAAACCTCACACTCAAAACACGCACAAATCCATAATCCAAATCCTTTAAAAAATCCAAACACAGCCAATTCATTCACAGCCAATCAAATCGTGCTGGTATGGTGGTGATGGACGAAGAAGTCAGAGGTGCAAGGCACACCTAGTCCAACTTGCCATAGAGAAGGCCAGTGACCAGGGCCAGCAGGGCCGTGATAAGAGCCGTATTCAGCCGGATATTGCTCGCGTGGCCCTCCCGGCAGCGGAGAATGTCGAATTTGTTACCCTCCTTGTTCTCCTTACGGCTGTACTCCTTCTCCATCGTTTGCCCGTCGAAGAACCAGGCCCGGTCGTCGAAGGGGTACTCGTAGCCCTGGCGGCATTCGCATTTGTAGCTGCCCCAGGTGAAGCTACGTCGTGGTATCGGGGTACACTAAGCATGGCGGTGGCAAATGCAGCATTATTCCGGCTGAATCTCCATACATTATTGCCTATACTACTTATAAATTTTATTAGTAGTATAGCTGAATATAGCTTAAAATTATACAGAACTATGAATTAAAATCAATCGATTATTTGAGACTATAGTCGCCGGTGCATTTTTCGTTTGTTTCTCTTACCGATATATTTCGGTAGGGAATTTTCCGGCGGATAGCGCGGTGGGGTGGGGGTGCGTTATTCGTTTAACATCCCCCAATTACCCACAATATATGTCGCCTGGTATGGAAATAACTCCTTTTGGAAGCTGGCCACTCGCACAGTCAGTCTTTCTCGCACATAATTAGATCAGAACATCCATTTAGAGCGGATAATCTTCGTCAAAAATCCATTTATTCTTGACTTCGACTGATCGGCGGTATTGAAGCGAGAGAGTGGGAGGACGTCTAACTATCTATCTCGTGTGTGTCCGCGTGTGATCCTGACGAATACCAACAACCAGCTAATTTGCAATGGACAATCCAATTCTTCTGGAAGACCTACCCCCTGTCTTCCTCCTTCCATCTTTTCACCAGGAGCAGCAGTTACAAAAATTAGTGGTTGCATAGAAGAAAGCGAAACGAAGGGGGGGGAGCTTTTTGTAATGGTGTTCCCGGTAAAGAGGACGAGGTCAGTCTGCAGAATCACCGATAAAAAGCAGAAGAAACGTTGGCACAAATGGATCAACTTGCTCCTGCAAATGACAATCAGAAAAACGCATCCCTAACCCTCTATTGGGTTTGGTGACGTTGATGATTTGGCTCTAGTTCAGAAGCGCAATATCTGCTTGGAAGCTTCAAAAGTTGGTCTATAGCAGTCAATGAATGTAAAGCCGAGTTACTGTCCACACCGCAAAGCACTCATTCTCCTATCGCAGCTTTATCAATCACTCTGCGGACAATGCGACTACCCACCCAAATGCAAGCATTTTAATTATCTGGATTGCTCATTTGCAGACACACGAAGCGATACTTTTTGTCGTCGTTGGTATTTTTGTAATTCCCGATGAAGGGGACGCGTCAGAGTCCAGGCATCCCGGAGGAAAGAGAAAAAATAAAGAAAGAATGAGAGGGAATGAGGAAAGGAAAGAGAGGATAAAGATATAGGTGAAAGAGGGAGAAGGGAGAGAAGAGAAATAAGAGAGGGTAGATGAGGAGGAAAGAGAGAAGAGAGAGAGATAGAAAATAGAGAATAAACAGAAAGGTGTGTGAGAGAGAAAGACAGAGAGAGGGAGATTTATAGAGACAGAGGGAAAATAGAGAATAAAGAGAAAGGTGTGTGTGAGAGAAAGACTGAGAGAGACAGAGAGAGAGAGAGCGAGAGGGAGAGCGAGAGGGAGAGAGAGAGAGAGAGAGAGAGAGAGAGAGAGACAGTGTGTGTGAGAGAGAGAAAGCGATAGAGATAGAGAGAGAAAATATAGAGAATAAAGAGAAAGGTGTGTGAGAGAGAAAGACTGCGAGAGAGAGAAAAAAATTAGAGAATAAAGAGATATGTGTGTGTGAGAGAGAAAGACTGAGAGAGAGGGGAGAGAGAGAGAGAAAATAGAGAATAAAGAGAAAGGTGTGTGTGAGAGAAAAAGACTGAGAGAGAGGGGGGGAGAGAGAGAGATAGAGAGGCAGAGAGAGAGAGAGACAGTAAGGAAAAAATGCTCTAAGTTATCTGGTCACATCATACACGAAGAAGACTACTGGCCTCAACCACTGCAAGGTCACTAATTTTCATGACTCACATTATTGTAATATTTCTAAAAAAATAAAAATAAATAATGAGAAAATAAAAGCTAGAAGAACTCTCACTGAAGTATTGAGGGAAAGTCGGAAGTGGTTAACTATGCTAATAATTGACACAAGATGCATTGAGCGAAAATTGTTAAGTCTTAATCAAGTTGTTGCGCATCGGCTAACAAGAGGCTGAGCTTTCGTGTTTTACCCGACTGGAGTGAGTAACAAATAACAAAAACATATTGTGCGTCGCGACGTCGTTCACACCATTCAAATTCAAATTTAGAGGTGGTAATAGTGCTAGAGATTTACTTTTCAAAACTGTTACCAAATCGAAAACAAACTCCATGCCAGTACACGGAAACGGAAGATCAAGATTGAAAATGGTGAAATTGAGAATGCAGATAGATCAATTCCAGTTTCTAGGATCATACATCGCACTAGAAAGGGAACGACACCGTGAGTGCTGAGAGGAAGCTGGAATGACAAGAAAGTTGGTTGGAGAAGAGACAGGTTCATCTTGGCTACAGTGGAGGGAGAGATTTGTGAGGACGGATAACCCCAGAAATTGGAGCGAAAGGGATGAACAACGCGAGGAAGATGGCCATCACGACAAAACGCCCAAGACCCTGAGAAGGGTTAAGGCGTAAGTCCGATCGCCAAAACTGTGTTCCCCCGTTTTATTGAACTGCATGAATCATTACGGCCCCAACTCTAAAGGGCACAACTACAACAAGGACCACACACACACACACACACACAACATGCAATTAGCCAGCACTGTCTCCAGCTGGCTGGCAAGTGGCGGTCGATACCCAACACCACCACAGCAGACTGTTCTATGATTGGCTGATTCAGGACTAGGCAAACCGCCGCGTTTGGCACTACTGGCTTGTCACACCTGTGCGCGGGGGGATAACCCCCTCTTGTCAAGGGCGGCCGGTGACAATTCCATAAGTGCCAAGCGCTGCCGGCGTCCAATCAAATCATCGTATAGCTGAAAGCGCGCGGCGGCGGGGAGGGGGCGGGGGTCAAATCATCGACCAATGAAGAGGGTGCATTCAAATGCGTCACTACGATTGGCTCAATCAACTAAAAAACGATTTTGTGATTGCAAACGGAGAAAAACCACAGTGTTATTACTGTATGTGGACAAATGCTTCAGTCGACATACTGTGTCAAACTATTCGAATATGTGTTTTTATCAATCTATGTAGAAGAGGTACACGATAGGAAAAGGTCCGACAACTTTCAAAGCCAAACAAGAACCTCTCTAAACTGCTTAAGTTATCGGCCAATCTACTACCTGAAGAGGAAGGCTTTCACAAACCCGAAGCCTCATAGGCTTCTCCCGGGTTTTTGATAAGATCGACCATCTCAACCTTACAAATCTGTAATTGTTTCGCCGGAGTCGTCGTCTTGTCAGTCTTACAAGAACCTCACAATGCCTTCAGATCCTATTTTAGACTGTAGAGGCGTACCGCAGGGTTCGGTACTTGGTCCTCTTCTTTTCATCAGCCGTTAGATCTACTGTATATCAACCTCACACAACAGGATCACTGAAGCAGCCCGCAATTTTCAAGATGGACTTGATGTTGTGACGAGATCGGGTAAGGAACTTTGCACATATGGATATACATACAATCCTGGTCTCAAACTTGTTAAGAAGAGAGATGAGAGAGAATAGCTGGGAGGAGAGGGGAAAAGGAGAGTGAAAAGTGAGAGAGAAAAGCGGAGAAAGGAATGAGGATAGAAAAGACGAGAGGAGAGAGAGAACGAAGCACTTTGCCTACCGGAGCAGAACTCCCCGCCACGAGAAGGCGGCTGCATGGGTGCAAACTGGTTGGTAGATAATCCGAGGAGGCCCGACAGTTTCCTTGACGACTCACGGTAATCAGACCACTGGCTATCACCTGAGATGTCCCTCTTCACTTTTTTATTTCGAAAGATTTCACCGTATCTTTACTCCAATTAAAGTACACTGTGGTTTTTCCTCCATTTTGATTCAATGGGAAATCATTCGAACTACACATCAATTATGTAGCACTCACAAATAACCGCATTTATATAGGCATATATGACCCTCTTCATTGGAGAAAATCAATACAAATTCAACAATACATGAAACCGTATGTACATAATTGAAAGGTCTCTTAATAGAAATTGTTTGTTTGTATAGAGGGAAATTTTAACCATTTAAAATACAACCACAGACCGAGCCCTCACCCAGTCGCCTTCTCGTAGCGGAGTGTGCTGCTGTGTTCCTGGTACCTCCTACGGTTTCTCTTTCCCCTCTATCTCTTTTTCAATCGTCTCCCCCTCTCATTTTTTAAAAAATCCCATGCTCTCTCCCTCTCTAGTTTCCTCCCTCCTCTATCTCGTTTCTCCATCCTCATCTCTCTCCCTCTAATTCCTTTTCCTAATCCATTTTTTTCTCTCCTCTTTCTATCTTTTTCTCCATCCTCATCTCTCTCCATCTATTTCCTTTTCCTATTCTATTCTCCTTCTCTTCTTTCTCTATCCTCATCTCTCTCCCTCTATTTACATTTTGTATTTTATTCTCCTTCTCTCTTTCTCAATCATCTTCCTTCTCTCTTACTCACTTTCTCTCTTTTTCCTCCTGGGCGCCGGAACGCTAACGCGCTCTCTCGATATGGAATTACAACAACTGCAGACCGACAAAATACATTAGGAGACCTTTCCAACAAATGATAACAATACACCAAATACCAAATACAAAAGATAATAATTCACGCAGTCAATAAAACAGCTGAATGAAAACTGAATTTTTGTGAAAGCATTGCCAATCCTTCAACCGATTGATTATGTCAAGCGATGTCCCCCAAACCGCAAGCTAAGCAAAGCACAACTGGATGCCATCGATGCTATCCGTTCTACGATCAATACCGGGAGAGTAAGCAATCTAGGTCAAGGTGACTCACGTAGGTCGTACGGAAATCGCATCTGGCCGTGTTCTTGAAGAAATTGGGCGTGAAGAAATCTCCCGGGCACTGGTTGATATCCAGTCTGTTCAATTTGACGGAAACGGTCACCACACCCCTGGAAGAATAAGAAACGAAAGTGAAACTGAATTTCCCCATGAACTCACTCCGCATGACCAATCTAAGTTTAATCATTATCAAGACAAAATTTTAAACAATGCGGGTCCAAGAATATTCGAGCAAGCCATCATCACGTGCCGAGTGGATCAACCCGAACTGGTGTTCAATCTTGGAGATGCCTGTAGATTGCACCCGGGCCCCATTCTGTGCTCCTTCATGAGTTCGGCCAAAAGTGTCGTTTAGCGCGTTCAATATAATGAACAACAAAAGGTGAGGATCCACCGCACAAATAAAAGGATAAACGACTTTTGACCTTAATTGCACAGGATTCTGACCATCCCATCAATTTTAACGCAGTTATACCCTCCTTTATCAAACCCTCCCCTCCTGATGACAGACAGTGCCGATCATAGATATATAATTTGTTTATATTATCAGGACTAGATTGGAAATAGACGTCAGTTAACAATAGAGCTGGCGGCACACATTTCCCCTGGCTGATTATGCTCGCCTCATTCACTCGCTGCTACTGTATGTTATTGACCAATCAGAAAAGGGCTTGAAAGTTAGTATAGTTTAGCAGCGAGTTATAAAAACTAGGTAAAGTCGTTATCGGAAAAACTTTTTTATTATTTGAGTTATACTGCTATAAGTTATAAGTTACATAGCTGTCATCCAGGCGCACATTTTAGTTTAATCTGTATTCATATCTGTGTTATATTTCATGTAGTTTTGCCTCTTTGAAATTACGTGAATTTGAATTGAAACCAAGGGTTCTTACCCGACAAAATAGGTTCAGAAACTAACGTAGTGCCACAATGTTTAAGTACGTGCCAATCTAGTCCTAATAATTTAAACAAATTATATATCTATGGTTGGGACACGTATCACACCTGCTGTACTTGAGTGTGAAAATACAGCAATCAGTGTGTTCTCGTGTTCGTTTCTCTTGGGCACGTGGGGAATAATTTGTGTTTACGCATGTCTGTCTCAAATCTAATATAAATTTGTCATCTTGGAATTTGTGTTATCTGTGTCATAATCATGTACTTCAATGTAGAAACAGTTGCATAACGGATGATTTTTTATATTTTCCCAAGTTGTCAAAGCCTCTTCACACGTGTAAAATTGAAGCGCTTTCAAAGAATTTCGACAGAGCCTATCTATCCTCTGACATGTTGACTACATCAAATTTATCTATTGTTAAAATATTGAATATTATTTGCTTAATAAACATTTCAGATTTTTTACGTATAAAAATGCAGTATAATTTTACTATAACATAAATTTAGACGTGAGTGGTCGATTTGTAACTGTAGATCATATCTCTTATGGGAAACTTTGTTGCTCAACTCACTATGGGAGGTTATTTTCATTAAGGACAGAATGAGTTCTAACTGAGGGACAAACTTATTCAATCATCTTGATTATCTTTGAGAATTTTAGCAATCACTTTGGTGAAACCATCATTTTTCACGCAGCACACACTACGCTATTTTACCTTCATAAAGCAGGCCTATTATGTACTGTAGATTGTATACAGTATATGGAAGTGCGTTAAGTGTCTCTGAAACTTTAGACGTGAATTATAAATTATTTAGTCAATAATGACCGGATAGTTTATTCGTAGTAAATATGTGCACAGTTATATCCAAAGAAAACTTCGCACAAACATTTTATGAGTAAACACAATTCTCTCCAAAATTTAAAAAAATCGTCCACCTAAACCTTGTTGAACTGCTGCAGTTGTGCGTTATAGAAATAGAAAGCTCGCATTAATATAGTAATAAACAGATGAAAAAGTTTTGAAGCTTCATTCAAAATGCTTACCCCGCAAGAATCACAGTCTTGGATCTTCTGTATACTATATAATCCTTCGTGCCAAGGGGCACACTCCGTCGAGCATTCGTAGCAGGAAATGGCTCTTGAAACCTCTGAAAAATTGAACAAAATAAAATTTAATAGTTTTTTTCCCATCTGCAAACTGGCAACATTTTAAAAGTTAATTTAATAAAACACCCTTACCATTGATTTATAAATAGAACACATATCTTTTTAGTTCGAAGGACTATATTAGAATATCAGGACGGTCAACTACGCTTTTAGTGGTAGTTCAGTCAAGTGGCTGATCATTTACCTACAATCAGAATAGTTAGACGATAGAAATAAACGTTTATCACATTGCTACTTAATCCAACTTTGAGAGGAATCAAAATATGGCAAATAAAATTCCATCTGTCCATCCCCGCACCTCTAAAACTTACCATATTGAAGGCCGCATTTTAGGAATTAAAATTTGAAATTTTTAAAGAAGCTATATTTTATTCAAACGCTTTCATAGTAGCGCTTTTTCATTCAAATAACACTGTTATCCGGTTAAGGAGTGAACACGTTATGTTCACCAGTCTTTAGACAGCTTATGAGAGCATTATGTAGCGTGTTACATGGATATCCTAAGGGGAACAAAAAGCGGAACTATATAAAAAACTAAGTATATTAGGTCAGATTTCTGGCTATTTCTATATGAGTAATTAACTTTAATTTAATTAATTATTTTTCATATCGCTCCGCCTTTTGTTCCCCGTTGGCTACTGCTATAACATCTTATATATATACTGTAAGTCAATCTGTCTGTCTGTCTGTTTGAGGTTGCCGCCCAGACCGTTGGTCCCACGGACCCGAAATTTTGCATGAGTGACCCCCTCA
>JAUYWV010123848.1:0-11569 GCA_032274565.1 Nematoplana nigrocapitula
TTTTTATTTGGTAAATGACACAAAGTATTATAAACCTCTTCCACTGTTACTGGGTTTAAGTACATAGAATTTTGATGACTGCTTTCTGTGATGGAAGTGCTTTTGGGGATGCTATCTGCTATTTTCTTGCCTATATTTGCAAAGTAACTGTTCATTTCATTTTGTCAGAAGGCAAATCCGATTTGATTTTTTAATACTGACAAATTAAGCCGAGAGATTCCGAAAAAAAGTAATTGCACCACAGCGAATTAATGCCATTGCGCATTTCCCTAGGCCAGGGGGCTGGCTGTGGGTTCCAAACGTTCCGACCCAACTCTAGCACACGACTAATTTTGTCCTATATTTATTTCCTAGAGTTGGGCGGTAGGTTTGAGATCCACAACCAGCCCCCTGGCCTAGGGAGAACGCATTTGCATTGAAACTAAATCTATTTAATTAAATTCCATTTATTTGGCGAATTCTACATACTCGTATAGTTGGAATAAATGAAATGGACCCTAACTTTCGTTTTTCTGGTAATATATCACAATTCATATAGGATAGTAAACGTACTTGTCCAATTTTGACTTTTTAAACGGGCAGGTGTAATAGTCGATGGGCTTGTTGGGCACATTGGCGTCCATGATGTTGGGGATGTGGAGCCAGGACAGAAAACGTGCGGACCAGTTTTCAGTGGGAGCTGGATTCGTCTAAGAAAACAAATATATGCAATAGGCACAACGCATTGCTTGCACAAACAGATACGGTGCAAACATTAGTGTACTCATGTGCGACATTGGAAATTGGTTTGACTTGTGCAATACAGTTTAGATATTTATTTCGCAATAGAAAGGAGAAAACACGCTGGTGCTATATAGAAACTCTTACCGGAAACGCAGACAATTTCTACATTTGTACAATACTATACACATTGGATCAACGGCATAACCGAAAGTCGTAATTATTAAAAGGTCTAAGTCAATACTCGGCGTATGCAACCGTGACTGGAGGAAACTCAATGTTTCTCTCGTTTTGGGATTAGTCATAAACACACTCACTACTCGTCTCCAAGGTCACAATAATAATACTGATCTGCTTTGTGGTTGAATATATAAGGTATACATCTCTGATGATACCGTTGACAAGACGTAAACAGCACTGTCGAATCTTTATGTACTACTACTTACACTCTTCACTGCTTGAGTAGTATATTTTCGATAAAAGTTAATTTATTCCAAGTACACTTTATTGTGTCTTTCAGGGCTTTTATATTGCCTGCCGAGTTAACTTTAAATCAGTCTTGGCCCTCTCTATCGGAACTGACTAATAATATAGTAACTACTTTTATAATTATTAGGCATTCAAACATTAAGATAACTCGAAAAGAAAGAGAAGATGAACGAATCAAATCGATTAACTGTCAAAACTTTGTTCCTTTTGTTGCTACACAGGTGTTCAGTCTGTCGTGGTATCCATTGAATGTGATTTGGAGCAGATACGAAGGACGTCATCCTCAATACAATGAAATATGTTCCATTTATCTGTTTTGTTACCATTTACATAGGTGCTAGAATCGAAGTATTCAAATCAGTTGACTATAGTTGTAAAGTTGTTGCATTCGATATTTCGATATTAGACACAATCCTTGCTATCACCATCATGTAAATGGCGCCGTGCTTTTTCTTTAAAAGGGAACTATATGTGTTGACCTGTTTTGAATTTGCTAACCAGGTATGAATAGTTGATGAGTCCAGACGGAAATATGGCTGTCCGATGATCCCATGATTATACTGACTTAGCAGTCAAAATTCCCTCTCAAGGGATAGAGCACTTTTGGGGGACAACCAAGTATTTGAACAGTCGATTAAAATTAGACTCGCATGTTTCCAATATCTGAAAATCTTCTTTTTACTGTCTTCTCAATTCGTATCGCAAAACTCAAAATTAGTGTATTTTTTGTTTTTTCTGCTTTTGACAATTGTAATTCGATTTTTTATGGCTGCTCGGCCTTATCTATTGCTCGTCTCCTGAAGGTATACAGAATGGTTGTGCACGGTTTGTTATGTGTCTTCCCAGATTTGCTTCGCGCGGTTTCAGAGGTCCTGAAGGAGCTTTACTGGTTACCTGTAACCAATCGTATTCGGTTCAAAGTCTGTGGTCTGGCCCACAAGTGTGTCACGGTGATGCTCTGGTCTATTTGACAGGTCTCTTGTGCCAGCTGCGTCTACCACCGTGACAACTCATCTCCGCTCCCAATCCACGGGTCGCCTGCATTGTTCATGTTGTGTCAACTAGGGATGCGTTCTACCTTGCCATTTGGAACGCCCTGTCTGGTGATGTTAGGTGGATAAAGGACTAGGGTGCATTTAACCCTATCCATACCGGGCTATTTAACGCAGCCAGGTACCGGGGAGGGCTGATTCGCCCCCCTCCCCTATTGAAATCTACTTTAGGACTGTACAATAGTGATGAAAATTGGAACCTAATTAAATCAAAATGATCTACAGATGACGTTCCATAAAAAATTTAATTAGGTTCCAATAAGTACTGGGTGTCTGAATATTATAGTGTGTGTTGGTGGTTCATTGTGTATTAGCAAAGAAATAGAATTCACTAATATCCACCCCTCAAGGAAACATTTGTTGTTTTCACTTATAATTAGATGAACTAAAAATAATGGGGGTCACCTACTTTAGAGGCCTATAGCCGACCCCCTGTGGGGGTAACAACGATGAAAATATCATTAAAAGTTGTTAAACATAAAGTTAGGAAAAGTCATGAAAGCTGGAGATCACGCGATTTTTCAAATAACAATAGCAGCAAAAATAAAATGGGGAGCCAATTCGGCCAATCCCCCCGTTATATGGATAGGGTTAATAGGAAAGGTCGCCAGTTAATAAACCAGTAATGTTGTGTCCTGTAACTTTTCAAGCTTCGTTTTGTATTTTATCATTATATTTTTGAAAGTGCTGAATGAATAAATGCACTTTTATGCCACATTGTTTTTGTTGCAATGTTGTAAATAGCAATAAAATAAGCTTTGAATTCAAATTGAAATATCGAAATTTTGATTTAAATCAATATCAATGATTAACTAAAGCAATTTTTTAATGATTTTTAGTTAGAAAAATAGTACAAGTGCTTACTATCTGCACACTAAATTTGGATGAAAAAAATGTTGTGTAATAACTTAATACTAAGGATTTAGTTTGAGTTAATAATTATAAATCATCCGGTATAGTATTGATTGTAATTTTATTTCTTGTATTAAAAGACGTTTACAAAATGGAAAAGCGATCGGCAGAAGATATACTATACAATGTAATTCCTAAAAAGTGCTAAATGGTATAACGATGACTGGGGCAACTTCTTGAATTATGTGCAATTGGATTGCAGTACATCATTAACTGAAGTAAACTTTTAGGTCGGCTAGCGCTGTAGCCGTAACTGGAGCCTCTGAATTGATAATGAAAAATCATTTTAATTGGAAATATGAACAAATGGTAACAAAGTATGTCGTACAGTCATCTCCAGCTTTCATGAATTTTCCTAACTTTATGTTTAACAACTTTTAATGATATTTTCATCGTTGTTACCCCACAGGGGGTCTGATATTGGCCTCCAAAGTAGGTGACCCCCATATATTTTAGTTGATCTAATTATAAGTGAAAACAACAAAATGTTTCCTTGAGGGGTGGATATTAGTGAATTCGATTTCACTGCTAATACACAATGAACCACCAACCCGCACTATAATATTCAGACACTCGGTACTTTATTATATAGTTAAATTTTTCGATTAAAATTGAAAAATTGGAAAAACATTTTTTTAAACTTTTTTCGATGTACTTTAAAAATTAAATTAGTTGTAACTTTTTATATTTTTATAAAACAATTTATGTGAAAAGTCATCTGTAGATCATTTTTATTTAATTAGGTGCCAATTTTCATCACTATAGTACACTCCTTAAGTAGATTCCAATAGGGGGGGGCCGAATCAGACCCTGCCCCGGTACCTGGCTGCGTTAAATAGCCCGGTATAGATAGGGTTAAATATGATTGATTCTTCGTTGTTATTAATGATTGATTATTCTGGAATTATGCTGTCAAGTTTTATGAATAAGTTATTTACAAATGTGACAAACTTTTTGTTCGACTCAGTAATGGAAATTTGGAGATTTTGTGTATATACTGTGTTACAACTCGGTCAATAAATCATTGATGAGAATACATTATGACTGCTGGTCAGTGGCGATTTCACTCCGACGAAAGGAGTTCTTTATCTCCACGAAACTTCATGAAGATCGCATGCCAAGAATATGTATAAAGTGAAGTATAGCTTTGGTAGTCTTGGAAGGGCCTAAACCGGACCTTAAAACGGAACGTGTGTCACTCACAAGAATCAAAATTTTTAAAAATCTTATATAGAAGTGCGTGAACTGCCCCGCCCTTCGAAGTATGAGTAGTCAACTGTTCAGCTCTCTACAATTAAAGGTGTGGGAGGAGGTAGCGAACACGCACACGGACAATTAATTTTGAGAAGCCCCTCCATGTTATCACATTCTGCGGATTTTCTTCGACAAAATCGTAAATCGGGAAACCCTTTACGAAAATTGATGAAATCCATCCTTAATCAATGAATATATCAATTCCAAGTGCCAACGTACCCAGCACGTTGTCCGAAAAGTCCTGGTTGTTCTCTCATTCTTTATTCTATTTCAGGAACAAAATGAAATTCCTGACTTTCCTGACAATCGCTCTTATATTCACGGTCGCGATGTTCGTTAGCGAAGTGGAATCCCAGTGAGTATACTGTAACTGTCTGAAATGATTCTCTCTCTGAGAATCAACTACGTCATTCAAAGCTGTTTGGCTGACGATTTCCTATCTGGACTGAATTTAATTCACACGTGGCTATTGATTGATCTTTGCTAATTACTGTCCCAGAAAAAATCTAAACGTTTGAGTGTTGATTTTTCCGCTTTCATAAATGACTAGACTGAGATCAATAGATTTCGTGATTTACAAATTACAGAAAATACTTTTTTTATTTAAACAATATTCACTTCGCGCTCATAGAAGTGTATGTAGCTCTGACCATTGACCAATGTTCACTTGGTGAATGGGATGGCGATAAATATCTCAATTATAAAGACCTACACCGGTGGTTTCTCGAATAGCTCCAAAAGATATAATTCACTTCGCGAATGAGACCAATTCAACGAAGTGTCACGTTAGACTGTTTGAAAATTCTTCTCCGTTCGGCCTTGTTTTAGTGAACGATTCTAGTTGAAACCATTTCGTATCTACAGCATTAAACTATTGTCGCATAAGAATCGACCTTTGTCCAATTTCATGAAGAACATGTGCTCTGAGACTGGGATTTCTGGCTGGAAACTAACCATAGGTTCAGTGCAACTACTTGTCCATCACGCCTTTATCAAGCAGAAATATACGAACAGATTATAATGGAACAAACACAGAGGATCGTAGCGTGGCGGCTGTCAGATGCTAATACAGACGTACATCAGATGGGGTGATTGCTCTACTGGACAAATCTCATTTTGAAAAGGCTTCGTCGAACAATCAGTCGATGATCGGCAATTTCAATTTTCGATGCGATAGGAATGTGGTCATTAACAATTTTCGATGCGATAGGAATGTGGTCATTAACAATTTTCGATGCGATAGGAATGTGGTTATTAACAATTTTAACTGAAAACGGAGGATATTTTGTAATGTTTAAAATTTTATAATAGAGTTTACTTGTGGAAAACTGTGTTTAGACTGAATTATTGAGCGAGTTAATGTTTTTTACCGGAATGTTATTAAGTCCGTAATCTGTTAAGTTGAAAGTTATCAAATACTGTATATCCCGGAAATTAAAAAAAATATATCCCAGTGATCACTATAACTTCATATGATATCTCTGAAATAACTACTAAGTAGTATATCAGCATATGAAAAACAGGGATGTTTGAATTGATGTCGTGTCTGATTGTTTAACAGCTATATATAGCTACATACTGTATGTTCGTTTCGATACTCCTCCGAATCATTTTGCAATGCGATTCTCTGAATGATATATAAATTCTGCAACTCCAAACCTTTAGACAATATTTTTCACTTTCTTTACCATTCATATGGTGGGAAAATGTTTAATATTATTTTTCCGAATGCGCATTTGAGTAGAAAGTCAACTGGTCTGTCTATGTCGCTGTTGTTCACTCTATAAAACGTATGTTTAGCCAGATAGTTCGATGTATTGTCATTTCTTGAGTTTCCTTCAAATAGAGCATGTTCCTAGCTTTCGTATGCTACCACATAGTGCCATATACGTTGCGCAAGATCAGATTTTAAATTTAGTATGCGATTAGCAAGAAATGCTCCATAAAATATGCGATATACACGACTTAATTAATGTGTGACTGTGTCACACAAACCGACTGAAACATCCATTATTATTGATCAACACAATTGACTAGTACAACAAATTTTGGAAAGAAAGGAACGCATATCATTGTAAAGTGTAGGCCCAAACAAACTAATATAAATGTACCGCGTGTCTCATAAATATTGATTTTTTCTATCAATCGTATTTTCCTAATGGGATGAGTTTTTTTTCAGTATATTTTATATGAGTATATTCCATGTGGATTTCTTAATAATCTCATACTAAATTTAAATCTCTGCTTGCGCTCTTCCACTATTTGGTATCATACGAAAGTTAGAAATTACATGCGCTATTTGACGGAAACTTAAACAAATTAAACGTCTCCAATTAGAAATATACGATTAATATAAAAAACATTTTTGTGTGGAACACACACTACATCTACAATAATTTCTTTGGGCCTACAGACTTTAACGATGATCTGGGAAAACTTTGGTTTACTCATCGATTGTGTTGATCTATAATAGTGAAAGTTTCTGTTGATCTGTGTGACTGAAAAGTGTCATAAAACAGCAGTATTATCTTTCAAATGATTCCAAATCTTATTGGGCGAGGTGATGACTGGGATCAGCATGTGAGATGGTCCCATATGAAGTCTTGTTTGCTTTTTTATTACCGTCAGGACTTTTGTACATGAAATTCTATTTATGTGTTTTGCGCTATACATACATTGTTTATTTTCAGGTGCTGCCCAGGTGTTGTGGGTGAAGGTTGCAATTCCAATTCGGATTGCTGTCCTACCTTAACATGCTGTAACAGTATATGCCGCATTAGTTGCTGATAGCCCGAACTTTCGCCTGCATTCTGACTATTCATTCTGTGTATGACATTGACGGTGGTATGAGAAAAAAAGAATACAAGTTAGGTGTAAGGCATTCCACTAATTTTGTTCAAGTGTCCAGCATTCATTTCCCTTGCCTAGGCTTTAGCGCATGCAAGACAAAAAAAATAGATGTAGTTCATTTAAATAGGTACCGCCAGCGCATTCAGTAAAACTGTAGAACTTGAGCAGTCAAATTCGTAAGTATAGAGCATTCGAAAGTATCTCCATTATTTCTTTGCAATACAATTCCGTATTAACGCAATCAATTTCACCAAAATAAAGATTACTACTACTACCTTTGAGCACTCAAATTCAATGTTATGCACTCAAATAAAAATGATATGATTGTCCAACTAACACGTCTATAGTTCATAAAATTATAGACATTACATTAAAATATCCTGCATCTCAATGAATCTCTGCGTGTACCTCATCGAATGCCTTTTCAGTTTCCGTACCTATTTGTTTTCCGCGATGACATTCGAGTCATCGATAACCAAGCGTTACAGGACATGCAACCAGTATTCGATGCTGCCAACTCCAGCGGGCGGGTTACGGATCTCCGTGACCGCACCGCTGGCTCGTTTTCAAATTGGACGGCCTTGACATGCTCACTTTTTAGACATAAAATGATGTCAATTGGGATGCATTTGGACGCCTACATTCCAAATTAATTGTATCTTGCTGAATTTGTTTTTCTTTGAATTCACTAGATCAAATTTGATTGTCGTTCGTTGAGTTTTGTCTAATTTGAGTGAACATTGTTCTCATCGGTTGAATGTGCTCGACTATTTATGAATTTGTCTGCCATATTTCTGACATATGAATGCGCTTAGAGATGTGAAATGGTGAATTGGAGTAACTGTTATCTAATCACTATTATTAAGTGATGTAAATTGAAAATCAATGCTCCATCTTTAATTTGCTTGCACGAACGTCGAAATGCATTAAAAACTGTACTGTATGTACAAATTTGAAGTGTTATCTCCTGATTGTTTGATTGTGGTGCAAAAATATACATTTGATGTCTCCCCATTCTCCAAACTTCCTATATTTTCCTGCAACATTGCGTCAATAGGCGTTCAGTATAGAACTTACATATAATGTATCGGGTGTCCCCCTGCTTGACAATAAAACAATGTTAGCATCATGATAAAAGCGAGTAATTAATTAAACTTAATACAAGAAGTAGTAGGAAATGATGCGTTCTGTGGTAACATTGCCGTCTTACTATGGATAATAATCGGTAAATTCAACATTTTAAAATGAAATAGATTCGAACACAAATTTCAATTTACTTTATACTAACAGTCAAATACGGACCAGTCAGTCTAATAAAGATAGACATACTGTAGAAACAAAGAGATAAACTTGTTTCCCTATATTTATACTGCTTATGAAAAGATTGATTAGGTCATATAGAAATCCTAATGTGTATATGGAAACCAATTAGTATAATTTCAAGTTTCAAATTTCTATATAATAAACAGTTTGGATGAGATATAACTGTTTTGTGAATGTTGAAGAGTTGAAACATTACTACCAAACAAACAATGAGACACTGATGATATCATCATTTATCAGACTGGGATCAAAAAGGTGTTTCAGTGACAGAAAAATGTATCAGACACATTGAAGGATGAAGTCGTCTTTATAGCTAGAGCAAGAGATTACGGGTGCATTATAGAGTGCAGCATTACATCGATAATAACATTGCCACATTTCTTTGCTATATGAATAAAGATATATCAACCAATTTCGATAACCCATCTTGGTTTCGATCCCTATTCCTACAACCACCTAACCTGCGTGGCCTAGCAACTCGTGCACATTTACCGCCAGGATGGAAACTAACCTGATCGCACACAACATGCTGATCCTCCTTCTACAGCATCTTGCAGCTTCTTCTTTTTCTTTTTCTACCACTTTTAGCAGCAGCTGCTGCCAGGGGCCTGTAGGCAGCCTTACCGTGGCACCCCTGTTTCCAAAACAAATCTCCTCGACAAAAGACCATCGACTTCTTCTCGGTGTCGCGCCGGTAGTGTCGGTCGGGGATGCGAACTTCTACAATCTTCCAACGTCGTCTTCAAGCAGTCGGGTTTTTGATAGCCGAAGCCCTGAGACCAGACCATGATCTCCGAGGATTGCGCTTCTTCGCGCTGGTGATATCGAAGTCAATCCAGGGCCCAGCAGAAGGTGTTTCACCTTCAGTGGGTCTATCAGGAGAAACCAACCTCCTTTCCGATGCATGACGCAAGGATGCGACAACGTGTGGGCAACCAGGGGGCGAGAGTTTATCGTCGGGGATGTCATGCGGAAGGCGTTCTGTGAATGCTGCCAAGCCAAGTCCCGAGCCAACCAACCGTCGTTCGAATGTAGAGATGTACAATGCGATGCACGGTGCCATAAGAAAACAGAATGCAGTGGAATATCAAGGAATGAACGAATAAAGGTGTGGCATTGCAAGGCACACAGAGTGCCAGAAGGACAACTGCCACCCCACCAGCTGCCGATGGAGCCTTCAAATGTCAGTACGAGCATTCCCATATGTGCACTATCGCCGGACGCGAGGTGAGAGGTTTATGTGACCGGCTTAGCGAGGACCCGAATCCCCGACGACAGTGAAGAATTGGAAAATGCTACTAGGTGGAATACCTTAGGTGTTCGGAATGTCCCAACAAATGCCACAAGGGCAGGAAGTGCTCAGGAATCTCCAGGGACACGGTGAATACCATATGCAGAGCAGGTAACTGGAAATGCGAGACAAGCGTGTTGCACAGTCCGTAGTGGATACGCACACGACCGAGAGGACCCTGGGGAAAGAATCGAACAGGGAAGAAAGACAAGCCGAAAGAACCTCAAGGTATGTCAATAGAACGCGGATGGCATACGGAACAAGATCTTTGAGCTCAACGATTTCATGAAGAAATTTGCGGCAGACGTCTGTCTAATCCAGGAGTAGAAGCTCCGACCAGGAGATAGCACACCTGAAATCCTGACTATCAAGGTGCGTATGAACAAGCACTAGTGGATGTCAATAGTCAACTGCTACTACCCACCATCTCGGACAACTGGAAACATCGACACAGAGGCGGTTTCAATCGAGAAACTTCCGAGCGGTCAGAACGTTATCTGCGGAGATCTGAACGCCCTATTCCCCCTGTGGGACCAAGTACAACCACCGGACAGAACTGATAGAGGACTGGTTAAATGTCCCGAGGCATGCGCTGCGCGAACGGGAGCTCTCCTACGCGAATAAATCCCGGCATGAGGTTTGAGTTCGCCCGACCTAACCCTCTGCCATCCCAGCATCGACGATAATTTGGAATGGACAGCGGGAGTAGATCTGGGTGCCTACCACCTCCCTATTTTACTCCACTTCTACGCGGAGGTGGCGGTCCAGGAGAGAAACTCTAGACGCACCCCCAAGTGGAAGAGGAAGCACTTAATTGGACAGCCTTTGCAAATCTCATGGAGGCTAAATGGATACGGACGGCAATCTCAACAGGAGAGTGATGAAATTCAATGATATCATGATGGAAGCTGGTAACACAATCGTAGGGAAATGTGGTGGAGGACGCGATAGGAAACGATACATTACTCCTCTACACGCGAACTCATTAAGAATTGAAACAGCCTAAGGAGAACTAAAGCAGGCGACAGGGAAAACAGGAAGGCATGGGTCGAGGCGTGAGCATAAATCAAGAAGAGGATCAAAAGCAATACGAAACTGGAATGAGAAGAGTCTCTCAACGACCTGGACGTCCATCAGGAACCAAAGAAAATATGGGGTCTGATCCGATCTCTAGCAGGGACAACAACAATCCGAATGAAGCATTCAGTTACAACGGTAAGACCATTACGTCAAAACTGGACAAGGCGAACATCTTCACACAACACTACGCGAGGGTAAGCAACCCCTGTAACCTGACACGTCTTTTTGACGAAATAAACACATGTTTTTTGGTCCATAAAAGACGTCCCAAAGTAGGTCTTTTTTACCGAAAGCGAAACGTTTTTTTCCGTCTCAAAACGGTCCGTCTTTTTTTGGTCTAATATTTACTATAACAGGACGGTTTTTTATCGTTTTAAAATGGTCCCACTTTTTTGGTATACAGTATAATATATGCAATATTTTAACAAAATATGCGGAATTCAGATTAGTAAAATATAATATACAGAAGAAAGTATTGAAAAATAGAATTAGACTGTTAAAGATAAACAATAATTAGTTCTTATTGTCGAAATAAAGTAATTCAACTAAACGGAACAAACAATAAATTAGTTACTTATACAGGTAAACGAATTATGTA